>JAOWBL010000023.1:12925617-12939087 GCA_028564865.1 Zenarchopterus dispar
CTCTTCTACTACAAAGCCATAATTTTGTAATCAGTGCAAAATGTGGTTTAGCATTGCCTTGCTAAAGGGTCCAAGGCACTCCCAGAAAATGAGAAAATGGTGGTATTTCTGCAAACATATGCCTTCTTGTGTACATGATAAGCACTTTAACTTGAATTTGAGGATGACATGGTTAACCATGTCCTTAGACAATGATTTCAGGAAGTGTTAGTCTGACATTACAGTGAATTGCAACACAGAATCATATCTTCTTTTTTTTCTTTTTTCTTTGTGCTTGAGGGACCCATGACCACAGCCATCCAATACTGATTTTAAGTCCTGGCATACAGGGATTCCTCCATATTCTTGGAATCTTTGGATAAAATTTAATACTGCAAATACTGAAATAATTAAAGTCTAAAACATTTTTAAAATAATTTTATGCTGATTAACATTATTATGAAAACGTTTCACAATTTTTAGATTTTTCTCAGATTGGTAAACCTAAGACATATCGTCTCCCTATGATGCTCTTTTTATAGCCAGTCATGTCACCGACCTGCTGCAAAATAATTTAAATAGTCCCACCTTTAAAATTTTTTTTAGATGCGTTACTATCAAATTCAAAACGAAATACCATTCATTAAAAAAATGTTTCAGGTTCATTGACATGTTTCCTCTGCTGTACTGTTATTGGGAGTTTTGATAGTCCGGAGATAATGTTTATTCAGGAATTGTTTTATATATAAGTTTATCCACTTCTCCTGCAACTTATTTTCTATATATTTTAAAATGACTGAATATGAATGGATTTCTAACGGAAGTGAAAGTTTAAAGAAACTTTTAGTGACATCACTACTAGGAAAAACATGTCCAACTTAAGCAGTTTTCTCCGAGATTTCCTAAATCACATAACCGTGAGTAAAACACATCCGATGCACCTTTATAAATACCAAATACGACTGAAAGGCTGGAAGGTGAGAATGGGTACGGATTCTTACAAAACCACCCGTGATTTTTCATTTACTCGTCCTACTTACTGTCAGCAGAGGCGAAGGTCGCATGGAGTAAAATCAGGACAAACCACCTCGTTATTAAAAACATGTCTGCGAGAGTTAAGTGCAGAGCCGAGACTGGTGCAGCAAAAATAAACGGAGTCACTAATGTAGATGGAAACGAGAAAGAAACCAAATATAATGTGGCAGAGGGAAAGTCCGCGGCTGCCAGAGAGTCACGGGAGCGCAGCGGCCCCTGATTGGCTGTGGGTTAGGGAACGAGAAACGAGACGCTGCGAATTCAGGAAATACCGACTTAAGTTGCTGGTAGTTCAATACCTAGTTCTTACACGAGAGGCAATAGTAACTCGAACAGTCAATAGAGTTTCGAAGAAAGAACAAGAGCGAAATAAAACGAAGACGAAAAAAACCGTTCCACCCCAGATGGGACTCGAACCCACAATCCCTGGCTTAGGAGGCCAGTGCCTTATCCATTAGGCCACTGGGGCTGCGCACTGCTCCTCCGACACCATTGCCTTCTATACAGTATATAGCCATAGGTATCACATAAAACAGATATATTATTTTCAGAGATTTAAAAGTCAGTGCGTAAAGTAACTAGAACAACTTTTCGTTTTATTACTTTTCTGATATTCGGAAAAGATGATATTTCATTTACTTACACCCACGTAAATTTCAGTGAAATCTGTGGCAATACTGCCCTCCAGTGGTCACTTGAGAATAATACAGTTCCACAAAAGATTATTCTTTTAAGAATTCTTACTCTTTATAAAGTTTAAATAGAATAAAAACTACAGAATAAATAAATTGACAATGGAAAAGAATATAACACATCTTAATCTCCTTTTTACACACTTTTTTCCCCATTTAGTGTCTTCAGCAGGATGTTTTATAAACCCATAACTTTTAGATCATATGTGCGATGTAGAATTAATATGAGTGGAAATAAATTATATAGTGTGCAAAGGTAAACCTGACGTACTCCATCCACTTCCTTTTGACTTATGTTTGGGTCTACAGCCACCTGGAGTCTTTCTCAGGTGTCACTGGGTGAAAGGTGGTGGCCACCAGAGACTAAAGGGGCTGAAGACTGACAAAATACATGTGAACATGTGACCATAATGGGTGCATCATGGTCACATGTACACATGCATGTTTTGGACTCTGGGAGGAAGTCAGGTGATCCGAAAAAAACCCCACACAGGTACAGAAACAACAAGCAAAATCCACACAGAAAGATCTCAGATAAGAAACCTTGATATGAGGCAACAGTGACGCCACCACCGCATAAATTGACCCAAAATAGAGTTAAACAACAACAAAAAAATAATAATAAAAAAGCTTTTGCTAAACATCTGGTGTCTTGTGAAAAAGAACGTCCAATCCACAAAGCTGAAAAGAGGAAAAAACAAAAACATGGGTAACAGTTGCACGTAACAAACACTTAACATGAGGACTTACATCTCAATTACAGTTTTCATCAAGATTCTGACATTTTCTATAATTATAGATTTTTTTTCATCACTTACTGCATTTATAGATTTTCATTTCATTTCATTTTTTTACATAGTGACATGTGATATGTGAAGGAAACAGTTTTGGTAGCTATGAGAAAGTAGCAAAGACAATAAAATAATAAAATGAGATAAATATAAGGATTTAACATTCAATTATCTGCAAACTGAATCATAACTCGTGTTTCTTACAGACAGAACAGAAAATCCTTCAGATGCTCCAAGATCCCACTCTGCAGCATGAAAACCATCCACAGCTCGGACTAAAATAAAGCCCCGTCTGCAGGACACTGACAGATGTTTGTGAGGAGATGAGGAACGGCTGAAGTGGTAGAGTAAAAGCTGCATGTTTAAGAACATTCAAGAAAGAGAAAACACCACAAACAAAAACCAACTTACATCATGATAGCAGCAACTACCGGTAGTGTTCAGCTTTGTGACAACAACTTCAACCGTTTCAGCTAAACTCCACCACAACATCCAGCGCTTTAGTGTATGTGTGTGTGTGTCTGTGTGTGTGTGTGGTGGGGGGCCAACACACTCAGACAAACTCTCATTCATCATCTATCAGCTTCTCGGCGCCGTTCTCCGCTTGTCCGTTTCCTCCGTCCTCCCCGCCTCCTCCGTCCTCTTCGTCCTCGTCTTCGGTGTAGGAGATGGACTGGCTGCTGTAGTTGATCATGGTGTGTGAGAGGTCCACCTCGATGGGGAAGACGTCCGCCTCCTTCAGAACGGAGTAGCAGTCGTCGTAGTAACGGGACATGCCAGAGACGAAGCGCTGCAGCTGGAACACGATGTCCTGAACTGCAGGTGAAGAGTCACATGCGTTACTGTGTTACTGTTCCTGCGTGGTGACACAATGTCTCAGGACCAAAACAAGAGTATCAGAACTGTCTGCTGTACCCGTCTCTCACCACTTAAAGTTATCAGCATGGTTTCATTCTGATATGGAAACATTCAAGTTACATTTTAGACTTTGTAAGAGCCTTTGAAAACCACTGTATGTGAAATTCAAGATCAAACCTGTACTCAAAATACAAACTATCCATGTTTAGGTAGACATGTGTGTAAGTACTCTCTTCAAGTAAATTTTAAGTTTTAAATAAAATTATTATTACAGTAAAGGATGAACTTAGCAGACAGTATCCCAGAAATCAAAACTGGTGGCTGTCAAGTAGATAATAAAATACTCTATTACTGTGGAAAACAAAATATAAAACACAATATCAGCAGCTGATGAAGTTTATTACAGCCAATAAAGGTACTGCGCCACATTAGTGTCCCCGCTTTGATGTCCACTGTTTAAAACTTGTCTATTTCCAGGAACCAGCTTCTACCACCACAAGTCCTTGTTCTTGAGACACGTGTTATTAAACGTACATTTATTCATTTGAATCATCCTGAGGCTGGTGGTCATGTAGCTGTATATTCACACAGGTCTGCTATTGTCTTGTGTCAGTTGAGAGTGATTTATTTGGCAGAACGATTGTCAGGTGAAAGAATCAGCCAAAGAGGAAACAAGTGAGTAAACGCCGCTGCTGCAAGCAAACATGATTGGTTCCCTGCAAAAGAACGGTTTGAGTGAATCAACATCTGCTTATCCCTCGAGCTACTGGCTTATCTACTCAGAAGACAAGACTTAGTGCAAAATGATTACCCTTACAGAACCACATAGTTATTCAGTTAAAAAAAAAAAAAAGTACTGTGATCAGTAAATCCATTGATTGATTTACTGAATGTAGTTTCATTGTGAACCACAGCGAGTCTCTGGTGATGATCAGCAACTGAAAGTGGCAGAATCAGGCTCAACATGTCTGAGAGCAATGCCGAACTTTAGACCTCTTAAAAAAAAAAAAAAAAAAAAAGATTTGAAACAAGAATGTCAAGATTTATGACTGGAGTCTGGTGTATTCGTCAGAGCAACAACACTGCTGGAAACCAAGTATCATGAAACATGAACTGCTCAGCCATGTTTCACCTCAGTGGGTCTGATACGCAGTCACAGCACCGATCCAGGCCTGAACCAATCTTTTTTTATTTATTTATTTTTTAATAAATTAACTTATTCCAGTGTGAGAGTCCACTAAGAACAACTGCCCACCCATAACTACTCTAGTGCCTCTCTTAACTACCACAGAGGCAAAATAAAATGTTGCTCTTTCCAAGGACTGCAGACTTAGTCATGTCTGTCAAGGCAAACATTTTAAAACAGTTTTTGGAGGTAATATAACAAAAAAAAGTGCTGATTAAATCAACTTAAACTGAGACACATTGTGGAGAAAATTTGACAAATTCACTAGTGATGCGATGAGAGACAGGAGGGAAAAAAAACCACAAACCATGTTTCTGATCAAGCAGCTCGATCTTCTCCAGAACATCCTTCCTCATTTTAGCAAAACGGGAACGAGCCTCCTGCCGGCACCGCAGCACCAAGCGGTACTCGTAGTTACCAGTGCTGACGCGATACAGAGGCTCTCCCATCGCCTGCGGAGGAAACACAAAGTTTACAACTAGAAATTAAACAGCGCTCACAAATATGCTTCCATATCAGAGAGGTGTGATTGTACCAGTCTAAATGTGACCGAGAACAACTATGTCTACATGGACAGCAACCGGCTATTTATCGACCCTGTTTCAAGTAAATAATATTCAGATTAAGTTGTCTGGATGAGGGTTTTTTTTTTTAAATATTGATTTCATGTTCCAGATTTACAAGAATGTGCCAAGGATATTGGCGCGTCCTTGTGTTCCTACAGTGGCTGAGTTTCACAAAAACATTAAGTATAGACGCAAAGTGGTTAAACTTTCAGACTGTTATGAAATAATTCAGCAGTTTATGATTGTTTTTCTTTGTATTTTTTGAAAGAATTTAGGGTTTTCATCATCAACAGTATTGAATCATTTTGAAGAATCCAGAGAAATCTCTTTACGCAATAAACAAAACTGAACAAATATTGATCTTCAGGACATGAAGGTGTCACTGCATCACAAACAGATGTGGTTGTGTAGAAAAAGTCACTGCAACACTTCTGAAAGACTGAGTTCATAAATCCAGTTCCTTATTGGCTCCAAAAATGAAAGTTCATACTTTCTCATCTACTGTAAGATGGACTGATGCACAGTGTCCCTGTAACTTAGACAAATTTTCACAATTCAAACTTAAAAGCAAGATTTTTAAAAAAATTATTCCTGATGTTATGGAGTTGGATCAGTGTGTGGATAACTTGCACTATCTAAGAGCCTGTTAACTGCGAATAGCTCTCAGAGACGACTTTCCACACAAGTGAAATGCTGATTGGTAGAAAGTTCGCCTCGGCCAGCAGGAAGCAGACAACAGCTACTTTCACAAAAAGTACAAGGTGGTAAACACAGTTAAAAAACAATGAAGCACAAGTGAAAACAAAGACAAGAGCTGCACTCAAAAATATGTCATTCACAAAGTATGTCTTTGCCAACTCTGACCTCTCTATTTTGCACAGCAGAGCAAAGCCCAAGGACCAACAGCAGCACACCAACACAAGCAAGTGACCACACCTTAGATCTCCGGTCCCCTATTCTGCTCCTTGACCGACGCTGCCCTGCAGGTTTTTAAATATTTCCTGCACCAACACACCTAAATCAAAGGAATCAGGTGTGATGAAGCAGAGAAACATCTAAAACATGCAGGTCAGCAGTTCTCAAGGTTGTGTGTTTCACTTCCTCAGATTACTAGGGTAGGAGATCTAGGGTCTGGATCTAAAATCCCATGAAAAAACATTGCACCTTCAAAACTATTGCAGTTGGTCTTAGTTTCCAGATGTTAACAGGGTGCACATAGTCGTAAACATACTCTTTGAAAAAAAAATTTAAGCACTTGTTTAAGTTTAGAAACCTGAGACAGTTATAATACAGGGATTCAAGGGGTTACTCACAATACTGCTGTATTCCTCATCGTCCATTTCCTTCACCTTCAGGCAGTAAGACTAAAAGAAAAATAAAGTCATACTGTTATTCACTGCCCTGATGAGCAGTAAACTCAGTAAACTGCACGAGCAGAAGCTCTCATATGAATTAAACCAGAAGAGAGTGTTTTGGCCTTACCAGATATTCAAACTTTACATCAAGGTACTTGCGGATGGTGAGCTTGGTGTCAGGTATGGCCTTGTTGAGGTACGTGTTCAGGTCATGGAGCATCTGCACGACAACATATGACTGGTCAAAAAGTTATGATTTTAAATTTATGCAGTGAAATATAGGTAACTGAAAAATACTCATGAAACCTGTAGAACACCAGAAGTGAAAAACAAAAGTTAAAATATTAACAAGGAGGAAAATTTAAACTTTTTCTTTCTATATTCAGAAATCTGAATGGTTTTGGTTTTTTTCATCTTGCTAGTAGATTTGTTGCTGCCATTTTGAAATTAATTTTATGTTTTTACTTACTATAAACTGATGTCTTCTTATATAATATTAATACCTTCAGCAGGCCTGTGTTTTTTTTTTGTTTTCGCACTACGGACGGTGCTATAAAGGTTGAGTAGTAGAAATTGATGAAAAGGAATTAAAACAGACTGGACGCCAAAATCCCGCAGCAGTGACGAGTGGAGGAGACTGGCTGCTTCTACTGCGTGACAACAGCAGTAGAACAGCAGCGTTTAGTGTTGTAAAATCTGCATTCTGTGTTTGTGAACGTCCCGACCCACTGCTAAAAAACATATTCACAACAGCTGGTTTAAACTCAAGTTAAACACGTAGTTTAAATCTTCATTAATAGACTTTCTAGGGGATGTTTCAGTATCACTGGCTCTTGTCTGTGGATCACTCTCAAACAGAGATAAAACCTGTTTGTGGTTGGAAATGTTGGTCAGAATTTGGAAGGGCAGCATTTCTGAACGCTGTCCAAGGTGCCGCACAAACCACCTCTCACAACGGCAGCTTTAAACCAAATTTAAGAACAGTGTTTGCACTGTCATTAACTCCTGTAGCTCGCTTCAGTTTACTATGCTCACCAGTGGACATTTTTGTCCACTCAAACCCACTACAGATAGATATTTATTGATATTTTTTTCATTCAAATCTGTCAGTCAACTGCAGTCCTAAACAAAACTAACAAATATTCATGTATTTTTTATTATTTTACCACTCTAAGTGCCAATTTGATTACATCATGTCACATTTTTTTATGAAAGAAAAAAAAAAACCCACATAAAATTACTTACTGCCCATATTTTGATTTTTTTTTTAATAAAAGATTAATTTTACAACAGATTAATAAAAAAAATATTTGGATACATTTTTAGCTTTTAGTGTCAAGTTAAAAAGTTACTACTGTTTTGGGTCATCAGAGGACAAAAGGGTCCCGTTGACTCCTATTAAACCATTTTTTCCCCATTTAAATAAAAGCAATAAAATTTGTCTTTTTTTTTGTTTTTACACATTTTATTATGAGTTTGCACTACTTTTACATAACAGCCTGATGCACAAAAAACTTTGATTTCTAATAACAAAAATCGACATTAAAAAATAAAAAAGACAATGCATCAGAATAAACAGTGGCACTAATAAGACCAGTCTTTAAAAAGTTCATAAATAAAAAATAAAATTAAGAAAAAATCCCAGCCCCTAGCATGCATTATCTGTAAAATTACTGGTTTTATGTGTTTTTCTCCTCATAAAAACCAGGACAATATATAATCAAATTGGTATTTGAAGAGTTACAATGATTCCATCTTTGGTCAGTTTGATTAGGACTGAAGTGAACTGATAGAAAATAGACAAATATTTAATTCAGTATTCAGACACTGGTTTGAACACATTGTGGTAAAATGCTTTTGGCCACTTCACTCTAATAAAACCAAGTGTACAAATGTTAAACGCACTTCTGGGGGTTTTGGAGAGTGTCACTTCTTTGTCTTTGAGGCTGCCTGATTTCAGCCAACACACCATCTGTACTTACAGGCTTGATGGTCTTCAGGAGCTGAATACCGTACTTCTCAATGCTGCGATGAGCATCAGCAAACTTCACAAAAGCCTCACTGGCTGCAGCCTGGGGCTCCCGTACCCCAATGACAGAAAAAACATCTCCAAATGCTGAAAAGGCACATTATCAAATATAACTACAAGCAAACACCGACCATGGTGTCTAGACAGATGTTAAATAGAAGTAAAAATCATGTCTAACTTGTCTCTTCTCTGTTATTCAAAGTCAAAGGTTTTAAAAAAGGGCATTTGGTGATATTTCTAGTAGTATTTTATTATTTCTTTTAAATATAATGACTGTACCTCTGTGAGTTTGAGAAAGCTCAAAGAAAGCTCTGAGCAACCTCTTAGTGTGCTCCATCAGTCCTGCAGGCAGAGAGACGAATCATGAGGAGAGAGACAAAATAAAGATGCGTGATGATAAGTTATATTATATGTTGTTAGAAAATATGCCTCCAAAAAATCTCTGTCAAAATATTATCAATATATAAATATAATAAATGAAATATTAAACTTTTACAGTGCATTCATGTTGTGAAAACAAACTAAAAATTTTAGAGGTTTTTAAACAGAAATGTTTTGCTGGAATTTCTAAATTGGTCATTTTGGCACATTTAAGCATAACTGTACCATAGAGGGTTTTCAGGTAACAAATTATACAAATGAACCTAACTCAAACTAAACTACGAACTGCTTGTTTTTGTTTTTTTTTTAAATACATGTCACTATATGTGTTAATTCTTTTCAAATATGACTCAGGATGTGTGCTATGTCCAACCAAGGGGAGAAGTCGGTGACAAGGTGATATCTCCGTATCCCCAGGATCATTTAGGATCAATAACCTCTCCTTCAGAGGCTGGGCACTGCCACGTCATCATCTCTGGCATTATCCAATTAAAACGAAGGAGAAATCCCATTTTCACGATGCTGGCTTGATAGGGAGATCAAAAATGATTTTAATTTGATTTGGTGTTTGTCTGTTGAATATGATTTATGAGGACAATACACCAAAAATAAGTCTGAATTCGGAGTTGGACTGAATAAAAGTCAAGTTTTTTTCCAATCTGCTGGTTGACTGATTTCTTTGTAAAAAGACTGGTAATCATTATATCGCTGGAATTTGTTTATCCTTGGCTCTCAGCTGATAACAGGAACAAAAGGTCACCAGTGTAAATTTGCAATGACATGACACATTCCTGTCTTTCATTCAATATATTCACTTAGCCGCCTAGTACTGGAGTTGTGTTTGGTTTAGGTCAAAATGGTACTTAAAAACCTAAAACTTTTTTTCTTCATTCATTTAGGTTGCTGCATGTGGATATTGTATGATGCGCTGTGAAACCAGAAATGGTTTCTTCATCACCGACCCCTGGTTTGTCCACCCAGTAACTGACCCTAACTCATCCAAGGGCCTCACATTAAGAAGAGGTGACACATGCTTCATATTTAGTGACTACTGCATTTAAATCTAAACTTGTTTTTAGTATATTGAGGTGAAATTACTGAAAAATATTTGTGTTTTCATGATTCTTTACCTTTGTAAAGCTCTGCTGTTTTCTCCAACTCCTCCAGTCTTTTGACCAGTCCATCTATAAACAAGAAATCCCAACATCCTGTCTTTAACCCACCTGCAGAATCAAACTAACAGTAATCATGCTAACAACAGTCTTGTGTATATTAATCTTACCGTTGCACAGAATGGCTCTACTGAGTCCGAGAGCATCTGCTGTGCCTGAGCTCATATTCTCCACCAGGCGATGTTTGACTTTTTTCAAGACTAAAACAGCAAAATATGGGTGCAAGAGTTCTTGTGATAATGTAATAATACGGTGTGTAACATGCATGCACTTTTAGAAACCAACTAGAATTTAAAACGTAAAGCGTCTGATATGTGAATATTTGAGTGGTGGAGGAGATACCGATATCCAGGGACTTCCCCTGTTTTGGGTCGGCCTGCAGTTTGTTGTAGTGGATCACGGATTCTCCCTGAGAACACACAACCAACAAAGAAACAAATAAATCAGCAACTAAATTTATTCTGGATATTTTTAAGTTCAGAAGGAAAATTCAATTAGCTTAATTTGATTTAAATAAAAAATCTAATGATACATTAGGAATATGATGAGTTATCCTCATATATGCAAAAGAGTAAACAATGTGGAAACTTTTCCAACTTCATGGTGCCGTGAGTAACATTCACATGAAGCACTGGCCTTGAAAGAAAAACATCAACACAGTCTAATCCTTTAATTCCCACACTGGACGAGGTCTTTATCCCACCATGCAGGAAGTCATGGAATTTTTCTAACTCTGAACAAAAGATGTAAAAGCAACACGGCCGCTCTGCGTCGGTGATGTAATGCCACATGTGAAGGACCGTTGTCCTGACCTCTTTAGCACGGACAGAAAAACGCCTAGTCTCCATTTGTCTGACGGTGTGCGTTCGGCTGTTCACTGCTGGACTGTTCACTAACAGAGCTGAAGAATGTAAGTTACCAACCAATCCTCTTTGTAATTCTGTTTGCTTTCAGGTGTGATACCCATTTAAATGCTGCATAAAATCTACAAGATAAGTAAAGCTCTACTCACTTTTTTTCTTCACTAAAACTTAAATTTAAACTGTGAAACTAGTGATCAGCTTGGATATGCTATAAATTCAGAGATTATTCAAACAAATACCGATTTAATGTCAAAACGTTGTTTGTGCTCAACTAATTTAACCAAAACCTGAGAAAACTGCATAAATATACTCTGACCGTAAAAGGGTATGTAAACATGTCAGATTAAAGCCGAAGGCTAAATTATGATAAATATATCAAACATAAACAGCAAAAGAATAGAATATCATCTAGAATAGTAAACACATACTTAGAATAAAAAGAAAATAAACATTTTCTCTAAGATTAAAACATTAGATATTTTATATTTTTGTTAGGATCAATTACTCATTTAATCAGAATGTACTAACATTATCACAATTACATCTTCAGACACATATGTCTGAATTTTCTTGCGATTGGGCAGTCAAAAATGTTATTGTGACAGAAGACGGTTTTAAAAAAGGGGAGTTTCAGTCTAATAATTTTTTAAAGATTTATTTTTACACTTCCTAAAATACTACTCTGTGTAAATTATATGTAATTTTTTTTCTTTTACTCTTTTTCCCCTTTTATAAGCAGTAATAGGCACAACAAGCTCCGTTTTTAATAATTAGACTATGAATCTTTTGCCAGAGTACCTGGACGGCTTGAATCATCTTGGCCACTTCCACTTTTGTTTTTCCCTTTACTGGTTTCCCGTTCACACCTGTGATTTCATCGCCTGCTGCCAGGGTCCCATCCAGAGCTGCCGGGGTGTTGTCAAAGACCTGAGATTAAAGAGCAGCCACGTTAAAAGGTGCCAGGTACTCCCCTCCTCCCAGGACTCATCGAATACAAGTTCAATGCTTTAGTTTCACCCTCAACAATATGGCAACACAACAGTTTTTGAAGCATCTTTTATTAATTTAAAATAAACAGCCAATTTTTATTATTAAAATTAAAACATGATGGAAACATCTGGTCAGGGCCAAGACATTAATACATTTTGTCACAACTGCTTGTTCTGTACTGACCTGGACGATGTAGAGACAAGGACAGTACTGTGCACCGCCACCAATACTGATGCCAATAAGGTTATTAGCATCTTTCTTCAAAGTCACAGTGCCAGGTACTGTTGGGATCCCCCTATTGTACAGAAAATAAAGAAAATGAGGTTGATACAAAGCAACCAATAACGATTATATTAGTCTTCATGAAAGATTGTCACTGTATGTTTGGGTGATAAACTTAGGAGTGGAAAATGTGCTTATCAGGAAACATAATATAAGTTTAAAACTACTCTGTGTAGCTACTACCACTTCTGACCTTATGGACATGTAAATCGGCTGTGTTAACAAAAGAGCTACTGACAATATTGTGTTGATAAGTAGAGACAGTTCAGCCCGTCTTACAATTCAAACTTTGTCGCACTTGAGCTATACTTCAGTATCTAATGCCAGGCTCTGAGGCATGAAGTGCGTGGTGACATGCTGCCACCATGTGGTCAGATGTGGTATTGCTCCACAGAGTGGTTGTTACCTGTATGACAGGCAAAGAAAAAAACATAACTGACTCACAGTTTGTCTTCCTCCAATTCATAGTCCATGTCTGTGAACATTGCAGGACAGTGTCACCCCTGTCCCTTAAAGGTTGTATCTGCAAAAGTGATAAAAACATCAGTTCAATATCTGAGCGTATAGATGATAAAGAGGATAACAACAAGACCATCCGAGAAGCTTCTTCAGTATGTGTAAAAAACATATATTTACAGTGAGTTCAGCTTCGGAAATGTCTCATAAAAACCTAACTATGATTAAATTAAAGCAGGTTATTGGGTCTCGGGAAATATATTTAAGGACCGACAGATTTGCAGCTCGACTCTCCTGACGTCGTCAGAGGGGAGACGTTAGCTGGACAGCAGAAACAGCTGGTAACTTGCATTGCACGCTATCTAATATAGCCATTTAAATGACTCGTATAAGGATAAAATTAAACCAAAGATATGAAATACTGACGCTGATTCATCCAGAATAATATTCTAAAGTGAAGTAATTTAACGACATAAATATCTTGCTAAACGCTGTCTTATTAGCGGCTAGCTGACGTATCTTCCCAGTAGGTGTAGAGGAAATGTCGTAAAACATTTACCTTTAGTCAGCGGCGAAAAACCTAGTCATCTAAGTTTCACGTTATCTCTGTTAGATTCAAATATTTTTCTGAATCAAGCCTTTAATTCTCAATTATATGAACTTTTAAATGTACTGAAGTATTAACAGCTTCTATTTACTTTAACTTGCTACTTCCGATAAGAAACGGAAGTTGTTACTGATGACAAGTTCTTCTCGAGCATATTAAAGATGATTTTATTTTTTATAACCATAAGTACTGTATATATATGTGTGTGTGTGTGTGTGTGTGTGTGTG
>JAOWBL010000023.1:12954556-13024772 GCA_028564865.1 Zenarchopterus dispar
TGTTAGGAACAGCAAAGATACTGCGCAGAACCCTCAAGCTCCCTGGCCTCTGGTAGAGGACCCGAGCTTAGAAGGGACACTACCCACGGAGGGTGAGGAAGGAGTTTTTATACATATATATATATATATACACACACACACATTTGTCTGCATATATTACTTGTTGTATTGTTATTTAGAAATATAAATGTTGAAATTGATGATCGATTTACTAATTTAGTTAATTACACACATGCACCAACTACTATCAACGAATTCCCACCTTACGAATAAAATGCAGTTAAAATCAAACATACATTGCATCTACAATGCTGTAGTGTAGTAGTTTACTAATATATAGTCATTTACAGAAGAAGTAAGTACATCTCCAGTTCCAATGAAATTCTCCTCCCGTTGCTTTTGATTTGTGTCAGTTCTTTTTAATGTGTTGCTGTCATCATATCAAACCGAGCTAACGTTTTTCCATGAAACGGCAAAATGTCTTAGTTCCAACATCCGATCTGTTGTTAAATGTTAAAGGCATTTTAAATTACAGAAGCACAACAACTCCTAGTATGTAGCTGGTAGATAAACGTTGTATTGAACTCTGTAGTGAAACAATATTGATTTCATCAGTTCAGGAGAAATCAATAAGAAAATACAGATAAAAGCATGGGATTAAATCCTTTTTAGAAAGTAAAGCTTAAAGCAGATATTTGAAGATTAGTAACAAAATGACACTGTCCTCAGATGAAAAGCAATATTGTAAGCTTTAAAAAGAACAGAAAATGTATTTACAACATATAGTTATGTGTTAATATAAAAGTAAACACTAAACATTCCTGAATCCAAAGTCCACTTTGACATTTCCAATATCTGATAAAAATCTTTATCTTTAGTGATGTAAAAAAGTCTTTGCTGACTATCACAGTTACATGATGTTAGTTTTTGGTATAAAACAAAACATTTATATCAAATATTAAAAGTCTTTCCTCCAGAAAACAGAACAGTGTGTTCTTGATGACATTATATTGTGTCTTTGTGATAAGATGAAGGTTCTCATGGAGAAACAACAGAACCAACAACATTCATCTTTCCTGACTTGAAATGAACCCAGATAATCAGACAGTTTAGGAGTTCAAACGTCTACACTTTGATTTCCTCTTCATCCTCAGAAAAGGCATATGGTGTTTTATGGTTTTTGTAAAACGCAGCAGAGACAGTGTCGTTGCTCATCCTTGTCGCTCTTGTGAAGGAGCCGCCACCATAATGACGAGCCAGCACATCAGTCGCCCTCTGGAACCGTTCTGCCTCCATTACAGGTTCTGCTCTTCGAGGAGAAGCAGTGGACGCATCAGGAGTCGTGACAGACCTCCTGTCCTCCTCTTGCTCTGTCCTGTTAGGACTCCCTCTGCTGCTCATGTTGTGACTGACCGATCTGCTGAATATGGACGAGGTGGGTGAAGTCACTTTTGGGGTCTGCACGGGCGTCTCTGTCAGAGAGCTGTCCTCATCCCTGTCTTCTTCCACTCCTTCCTCTTCCTCGCCTACTGCTTGGCTGGGACTGGATCTCTGAAGGGAACTGGCACTGTCAATCAGGCTCAAAACCTCAGTCATGAGAGAAGGGCCGAGGTCCACGGTGAATGAGGCGAGGGAGTCAGAGCGAGTCAGTGGGATGCCGATGTTGTCCGGTGGAGAGCCTTTACAAACGTCTCCGTCCTGAAAGTGTCTTTCGTGTCGAGATATGCGGGGCAGAGTGACAAACCCAGACTGCAGACCTGGAAACAGAAAAAGGAAGCACGTTTGTTTAACATTCTGTGGCGGAGAGAAAAAAAAGTGCAAATTCTTAAACGTAAAAGGTGATCAGACCTTCTCTGACATCGTTAACTAAAAAAAACCCTGTCAGCATTCTTGATCAGACCTGGACAACTCTACTGATAGACAGTTTGTCCAACTGTGGGCTGGTGGATATCCAGACACTGACGTTACTTTGCTGTCTTTTTCCAGCTTCGTTCAGATCAACTACTCTTGATCATATGCATTCAGAGATCTTCTCTTTGTGGGGCACAAATCCCATCAGTAGGTGTATCTCATGAACAACAAACTTAAAATGTTTGGGTATCAAACCAGACCTCCAGGTGTGTAGCAGTATTGAACCAATTAGCTTTGGTTCACTAATTATTCTTCACTGTAAATGCTAAATGTTTGTATTGAATAAAGACATGACAGATTGTAACTGTTTGTGTCTTATCAGCTTAAGGCCCTTGCATTTATCTAACTATCTAAGATGAAGAGCCATTCACAATTTAAAGAAATTTATAGCAAATTAATGCATAAATCCAGGTAAGAGTTTTTTCTTGACACTGTGTAGTGTATTTTTCATGGTTTCATAGATATTTTTAATCACATTTTTTGCCACCATTCATAGTAAAATAACTAGTACATGTTTCCCTCGTGGCTGCAGCTTTGATGACCTCCCAACATCTTAGTATCCAAAATGCAGAGTTTAGAAAATAAGCATGACCAGTAAGGTTGCATTTATTTTCATCTTTTTTGCAGAAAAGAAGCACAGTGACAAAATGAGGAACTTGATTCAGAAAACAGAAAAAAAAAAATCAGTCCAGCAATTCAACTTCTTCACCAGAAGGTGACAGCAGACATTCAAGTGCTCTCTTACAAAACATGCTCACAATAAATAAAAAAAAATACTTTCATTAAATATTGTGAGAACTAATCCAACAGTGATCTGGGGTGTAAATGAAATAACGACATAAATCCTAAAACCAGCAGTCACTAAAAGCATCCATCTTCTCTGAGTTCAGAGTCTCTGCCAGGCCTACGTCATTCCGATTGGGTAAATTCCCTTTTGATTAGGTAATAAATCTGAAGGGGAAAAGGGGGGGATTTCCATTCCCTTCCCATGGCTGCCTGACAAACTTAGATTGGATAACAGATACAACAATGTTGTGTTTATGCACGCTGACTGAAACTGTTGAGCAGAGATGACAGGAAAGGCCCTGGAAGCATCTCCCTATGCACCCAACCAGCTGTGGGTGTTTGTGATTATAGAGGCGACTGTGTACAGGTGTTGCCAAGGAGATCCCAGATGACTCAGAAGTATCCCGGCTGTTTGCTTGATGGCTCAGAGGAATGTGGGAAAGATGTCAAGATGGCTCCTCACCCTTCATTCTCTGTATCTCTACTGACATTTCTAGTCCTATCTGCACCAGGTCTGCGAGAGAATGAAAAGGGGCTATAAAAGATATCATTTATTTCTTTAGAAGTTTTTATTTGGTTTATTTTAACTTGTGTTCATCTTTTTTGGGGTATTTGTTGTACTGTTTTGTATCTGGTTTTGTGATTTGCTTTGACATCAGATTCAAGTGTGTTTGATTTGATGTTAATCTTATTTTTTAAATTTGTGTTTTTTGATGCAAAGTGACTTCAGGAGATTACAATCAAGCCTGATGACTTGCTGTGGATTAACGTGGAGCACTCAGAAGATGAAACCATCATGTTTGGGTACGATTACTGCCACTGTATGTTCTCTGCTCACTTTTAATGAAGATAAGCTCTCCTCTAAGATGCTTTCCATGAGTCCCACGCTGGGAGTGATTATCTCTATTATCTTACCATATGTGCAGAAGGAATCGTCTGCTGAGCTGATGGAGCTGGGGAACACCATCCTCCGCAGGCATCCATTAGTAGAGTCTATGTTCAGCTGTGGCAGGGAGATGGCATTCTTGATGATGGGCGAGATGTCTGGTGGAGGGGAAGACAAGTCTCTGGAACCCTCTTGATGGCGAGACCCGGAGTTCCTCCTTACATGACGGAAGGTGCGAGTGAAGAAGCCCGTTGATTTGGAGCTGTATGACGAGTCTGGACTTCCTGGCTCCCGGAGGCCCCCGTAGTTGCTGAGGAAGGAAGTGTCACCAAAGACATCGCCTCCACGCCCAACATGCATGGTGTGCCGAAAGTCGCCCAGAGGTGGGCTTATCATGTCCACTGAGAGGTCGCTCTTGAAACGGCGTTTTCCCTGAGAGCCGGACACGAGGCCTTTAATCCCAGGCAGCTTTCCCAAACTCATGATGACAAAAACGTCGTGTGGTTTCCCTTTAAATTGAATGAGAACGTCTGAAACCTGAGTTCATGTCAGCCAAGTCTGAAAACCAGAGAGAGAGAGAGAGAACAAATGAAGTCTGGACAATGACAACAGAATACACTAATATGGGGTGGTGCTGTTAGCAGAGAAATGGACAAATCCATAACTTTTCATAGCACCAGACTGGTATTCATCCACTACCACACTGAGTCTCTCTTCAGGACCTAAACTGTCAGACGCCAGTAGAGAGACACTGCAGAGCCTGTCAAGTCCCTCAATCCCTTCCTGCTTCTTGTCTTGTTCACCCCCTCACCCGCCTGTCCGAAAAGTCCAAACGCGCTTCAGCTGCGCAGCAGCAGCTTTCAATCACGACAAAATAACAAAGAGGATAAATTACAAGGCCGTGCTTTGCTTCCTCTGGTTCCCACATTCCATGTGGCTGCAGAGTTTGGGGCTGGCGGGGCACCGGTCATATCTGGTTCACTGACTGACTGTCTAGAAATACAAAATCCTGCCACATGTGTAAATATGCGGACGCGTTACTACAGCCAAACAGCTCAAAGGCTATGTGAGAAAAACAATAAAAATAACTGGTGCTTATGCTGAGCTCACATGGTTTTAAATATGGGGAAAAACTGTCAACGTTTCACTTGCAAACACTAAGAGGATCACCTCACCAGGAAGCCTTGTGAAGCTGAAGTATGTTTGAAGGAGAGATTTTGATAGAATGACGTACTAAAGTTCATAAATTGTTCTATTAAGGATTTCTGATTGGATTGAGTCACTTTATAAGCTTCTTAGAAATGTTACTGAGTTTCTGTGTCCCCCTCTCCCCACTTATCACACCATGAACACTGCACACACTGTTCCCAAGATGCAGTTATTTAGAAGTAAAATCTCCCCTCTGGGTTCTAATCTTCATCATTATAAACCTTTCAATGATCTCTTGTTTAAAGCTGAGAAACCTGCAGTAGTTTTTATTGAGCTCATACTTTCAGATAAAACCAATAACTAAATCCAACTATGTCCATTGTTGCTTACTGTCATAGTGTACGTGGAGGCTTCTGAGAGGATCTCAGGTGTCCCCGCACTTCTCTTCCTTGATGGCCAAGTGGAAAAAACACGGGTGCAGAGTCATGCCTCCTCCTGAAACGGCTGATCCATGTGTGTGGCAGCACACTGTCCAGGGGATATCCTGCCTCCAGACCAACCACCTTTATTCTTGGTTTTTAAGTCTTCTGCACCAAGGATTTAACACTCTGAGAGGCAAAAAAAAAAAAAAAAGATGATCAAAGTGGAGGAAAAACAAGGGTCATGCGCTCTTGAAAAGGCCAATAAAGTAAAGCGTTGTAATCCAGCAACTGTTTTGTCTGCATCGTCTTGGAGGAAAGATAAAGCTCCTCCAGGATTGTCCGTGGCCTGGATTAGCTGGTAATCCCTGCTGCCTTCCCTCCCTCTCTGATTCCCTCGCCGGGCCTCTGCTGCCTTCAATCCATTTACTTCTTTAGTGTTTTCCAGGTGGTGCTGGTGCGGTCTGTGATTCGTTCAGTTCACACGAGGCCAGCTAAAGCCTGCGGAGAGAAAAGAAGAGAGACGTCAAGAAAAGGAGCACTGAGCCCCAGTAAATGTGTTTAGACAAATAAAACAGTCTGCTGTTGTTTTGTCTGAACAGTTGGGGGGTTAATCTGAATAACAGAGCCAGTTTTTTCTTTTTGTTTCACAAGTTTGAAGTAATCCTCTGCATACTTGGACTCTGATGTTGGTTTCTGTGCAATTACTCGAGAATTTTAGTCATTTTATTGGTGAAACAGATGATCTGCAGAAAAGTTTTTTTTTCACAGCCTGCCTGCATTTACTGCACCGCAGTGAGCAGTACCAGATTTGTACATGATTACAACAAGACATTCACATCTCCAGAGGTACAATATAATTTCTCTGTTTACTTCAGAATCCGAACAGCATGCGGTTCTGCTTTTCCCGGACACACTTCCTCCTGCCAGCTGAAGAAATGAATCCATGGCAAAGGAGCACCAGTAAGCTCCCAACACGTGACCTCTCCAGGACAAAGCTCGCGTGGGATTAACTTCGCAGACTACCGGAGTTACCAGCAGACTGCTGCCTAGCTGATCTCGACCTGTGATATAACGAATTTACCCATGCCTGGACAAAGATCACCTCCAAGATCTTTCCATAAGTCGGGTTTTTCAAGAGCTTCAGGATGAACGTTGTGGAGATCTTTTGATATTAAGATGGAAAACAGGGAGGGAAGAATAGTAAAGATGTAGGTCTAGCAGCAGGAAGAAACAGCATAATGGCCTTTCATAGACAGGAGGAAGGACAGAGGAGGGGTTTTAGCTGTCGCCTGACACTTTCTGACCTCGTGGCTCTGGAACACTTAGCTTAAAGGAGTGATTAAGGCCTGTGGGGTAAGAGAAGGTGACGGACTGATAAACATTAGCCAGAGAGACCGCTGTAAGTCACGACACCTAGTTTGGGCAACATCAAATTAGAAATTGCTTAGTGTTAAGTTTAAGTTTAATTTCTGAGTAATATGTCTTTACTAATGCCACATTTCAGTCATCTGGTGAGTAATTCACAGCTCTCCCCAACGCGATTAATACGTTTCCTGTTTAATTCTTCAACCAGTCTGCCAGCCTCCTGTATGAGCTTTCATCTCCCATGTTTCTTTGTGAGAAGTAAATTCACCATAAATGTTCATGCAAAGTGTAATGAAAGGCATAACTTCACTTTGGGAACTTCACAGGGAGATATTGACGTGGTATTTATCTCTGAAGTATCTGTAGGCATTTATAAACAAGCCTGTTTCCCATCAGCTGCCTGACTGATGGCAGACATGGTGGCTGGCAAGTGTAACAGGAATGTCGTGCAGCGGGAAGACCAGACCGGATGCCTTCTATTATGGCCATCAAATAAAGGATCTGAGGATGGTGATGGGAAACACATTTTTGCCTTCTGTCTTTATGTGAATTTTTTTTTTTTTTTGCCAGACTTCTATTTTGATCTGCCTTTAATCAGCCTTTTATTTCTGTTTTTCCCCTCTTTCACAAAAACATGTACCGTAAATCGTGTTTTTCTTCTCTGTCACTCTCCATGCTGCAAGCAGATTCACTGTGCTTGTCAAACATCTGCCACCACAGAGACACAACCTCTGCAGATCAGGGTTCTGATGGCATCAGATGGGTTGCTCAGTCCCTCAGAAAAAACACAAATCTGTGCATGCCGTGGACTGTGCACGGATCTGCACACAGACTTGGGGATGTGCCACAGTTACCAGCGCTGAGGCTGCTTCCCCCACTGAACTGGAGGGCTGTGGTCCTGTGAGAGCACCAGCAAACCGTGGTTGAGGTCAGAACACCCTGACCATTACGCAGAGCTCAAAAATACAGCATGCACTCAGTTTACAAAGATCTACAGCTGCAACGTGGCAATGTGCTTGTTGTCCTGGTCCAGGTCACATATAGCAGCAAGTATGTGAACCTCTTGAAATTAACAGGGTTTTTTTTTTTTTTTAGCATTAATTAGCCAAAAAGATGTGATGTGACCTTTTATATAAGTTTAAATGACTTGAATAAAGTAGACAAACACAGTGTGTTTAGGCTGAAAACACAAATGATTTTTTCTTTTATCTTGTTATTTAAGTCTCCCATTAAGCTACTTCAATAAGAGCTAATTGGATTCAGTCGTTTAAAAACCTGGTGTTCGGTTAATGTTATGCATTTGAAGATGTAGTTTAGAGCTACTTTAACTGACAACCAAAAGCCATATTTAGTCATCCATTAAGGGAAGTTGTCGATAAATGGCGTCAGTTTAACACTGTGGCTATTCTCACTAGAAGTGGGCGCTCTACTAAGATGGCTCCAAAGACACAACCAGGGCCGTTCCTAAGATTTTGGTGGCCCTAAACAAGATTTCCTTTATGGCCACAAAAACACTCCAAGAGCAAACACCAAGTCACACACACTGCTTACAACTGAATGAACAGACAGATGGACGAATGAATTATCAGCAGATCTCTTAATTTATTTGGAAATAAAAGATATTATTTGATTTAACTTTCAACAAGAAAGGGTTTTGCACAATATGTTTATGCATTAAATAAATTGAACTGAACCGCACTTGGGACCCTTTTAAACATGTGCTGCCCCCTTTAGAAGTTGTGACCCTAAGCCACTGCTTACAGCGATTATGTCAGGAACCGGATCTGAACACAACATGGATCCTCAATGAGGTCAAGAACATCCCACAAGTAACAGCTAAAGGCTTGAAGACATCACTCAAAATGGCAGACATCTCTCTTCATTTGTCCACCATGCAAGTCACCGAACAGGCAGCGCGTCCATGGCAGAACACTGCAGAGGAAGCCACTGCTCTCCAAAAAATAAAAATTTTTTTTTAAAAAAGGTCCTGCGTGCTGGATGGTTTTTAAAGAGCACTTTATAGCACAATATGACTGAGAAGATGAAACAAATGAAACATGAAATGAGACAAAAGTTGAATTATTTAAGAATAATCAGCACAGCTTCAGCATAAAAAAATCATTCCTGTTATGAAGCATGGTGGAGGGAGTATTATGATTATTATGATTATCGGAGACTGGACCCCTTGCCCTTCATCAAGACGAAAATGAATTCTCAGTATTATCAAAATACTGTGTACTACAGGATAAGGATACAGGATAGGGTGGCTGGCCTCCACCTGTAGAAGGGTGATGCAGCAGGTCAATGGCATCAAGGATCAAAGTGAATCCACCACAAAACTGATCCAGAAATGGAAAATCCACATTTTTGTCAAGTGGACCAATCAGAAACCAGACCTTAACTCTACACAGGTGCAGTGAGGTGACCTCAGGAGATCTATTCAGACCAGAAATCCCACAGATATACCTGAACTGAGAAACTCCTGGAAACTGAACCGTCAACAATTCCTCTTGAACGTTGCGCAGATCCAATCTATCATTTGGTGTTATCAGCTGATGGACATTTTATTTGTTATCATATTTTAAAGAAGATCTGATCACATTTTAATGACAAATTAATGGAGAAACTAGTCAGTTCCAGTGGATTTACATGGTTTTCTTTGCCACTATAGCTTTGACTGCATTAATATACTAACGTGCAAATGTGTGCTGTATGTCATCAGATGGCCAAATTCAGTCCAAATTAGACCTCCTCACCGACTTAATTTACTTGACCACTGGAATCTTGTTTCATTTTTGTTTTTAAACGTGTGTTACTTCTGTTCACATACCGCAGGGGAAATAAGGTCAAACAAGAGAGAAAAACAAATAGACTGTATGTCACACCATTCAAAAGCTCGGCCTGACAAAAAGTAGAAGGAATCGTTGCTTCTCTAAACTTTGCAAATGCAAACAAGGAGGTTCGGTGAAAAAAAAAAAATCTTCCTTTTTCAAGTAAAATTGCAGAGTGTTTAAACTAACTTTCCTTGTTAATGCTTTAACTTTTTTTTAATAAGGGTGCATATCAAACACTATTTTTACACATCTTTGAAGTTGTGCCTTACTATGTGTCTTATTTAGGACTTCTGTTTGACAAAGCTGCCAATTTAAGTTTATAGAAACATGTTAGCTTTAGAGGGAAATGAATGAGGCGACTTCTTGGGAGCCAGTTCAAGCAGACAATACAAGCAGCGTTTTATGATCGCTTTCACCCACTGAAAGGTTTATTCCAGTTACTCGATTACACTTATAGGTCTGTTTGAGGAGCAAGGGGTACTCATCTCTCACATGCCTTCTGATTGTCTCTCGACCGCCAAGCTCACTGCTCTCTTCCTCGGTTTCCACCTACAGGCTCCGATTCTACGATGAGGGAATAATTAAAGTGTCCATTACCAAAACTGACTGATAGAACTTAAGGTGAATAAACGTAACAGATTCACTGTGTTATTCGCCCTCACACAATCAAACAGTCGTTTGATTTTATTCATTCTTGAGTGTTTTATAAAAGATTTGACTCCTACTGGCTGCCTGAATCACTAGCGTCACCACCTGACTTGTGATGTCATACATAACTCTTCAGTTTATTGCTTTTGATGGTTAAGTTTATGGATCATTAGTATATGACACTTTTTTAAAGAGCACTCTAACTCTCTGCGCTGAATCTTTAAACAGACTTAAATCAAATCATGACCATTGCAACAACAATTTCCCCTCAAGGTTTAATAAAATATTTTAAAATTTGAATTGAATTTGAAATTTGGTCATTACAAGGCTGTTAAATTGCATTATTCTTCCCAAGTACTCATGTGTTTCATTATGTGAGGTTAACATAACCGACATAGTCTCCCCTTTAATTATGCTTGTTTTGGATGATAAAGCATGCATTCATGGCCTAAATTATAGGAATAATGTTCAAAAAAGTTTGCAATGTAGTTTGGTTTCTGAAAAAAAAAAAATTTCAAACTATGATCTTAACTAGTTGTCAGGAATGGTGTGGCAGGTGTAGAAGTACTCACCTTCAGTGAGGACTGTTTTATTTGCTCACAGAAAAGCTAATTTTAGGCAAATAAACACGCTCTAAGACAGGAAACACGTCTCCACACACCAGCATGTGACCACGTGATGAACTAAGCCAAGGATGTGGCAGTGCAGAAAGGAAGCCCGCCAAAGAGTATAACTGACAAAACAGCAACTGTGCAGTAATCAGCAAAAAGTGGTCTGACTCAGAAATGAGAAGCAGAGCAGGAAAGTATTTCAAAATAAAACAGGAAGTGATGGTAGAAACATAGAGCATAAGGTCAAAACTAAGGACCAGAAACAAGGACTGCAACAAAACCAAACAAACTGTTTTTGTTTGTTTGGTTTTGTTTTTCTTTTGTTTTGTTTGTTTGTTTGTTTTGGGGGCGGGTGGTGATCCCTGTTGGTATTGCTCTTTTGTTTTATTAAATGATTTTTGTCTTGATCTTCTGCCGTCCTCATCTCCTGCGTTTGGGTGCTGGCACAATCTCCCCTCCATCGTAACATTCCTCATACTATTTAAAAAATATCAAATTTCTGTTTTCCCCACATACTTTAAAGCCTGATGTACAATTTTAGTTGTAGTAAAATCAAACAAAAGAGACAAAACCCAGGTTTTGTCTTGATTTTACATATAAATTATGTAAATTCATATCATTTGTATGACTTACATGAATTTATATAACTTATATCACTTTATACAAATTGCCATGTTGGGTGATTTAAATAAAGCCATACATTTATTTCTAATAGGAGGAGCAGCCTGTTGATTGACAGATGGCTCAGCCAGTAGCATTATCACTTCCTCGGTTATCATCACTCTATGAAGCTAAGCTAAGCCGTTTGTACTAAGCCAAAACCAATGCTTATTTCAGCTTTGGGCACCAAAACAACATCTGAAGTGTGATATTCCTCCAAGAGCATCCACCAGCAGCTCGGCAGCTCCTTCAATGTGAATTGACTGAAGTAGGCGGTAACCACAGCCAACTTGAGTGACATGCGGTAGACGTGTTTTCCAGCTGGCTTTTTTTTTTTTTTTTTTTCACATAGCACGAGCAAAAAGAAGCTTCAAAATAACTCCCCAAAAATTTATGGTTGGTGTCACTCATGCATTATCCATGGCTTTCTACAGTCATTGGCCACAACAAACAAAACCGACTGTTTGGCAGTACTTGATGTCATCCCATTCAAAGTGAACGGACAGCAACGTTTAGGTATCCCAAAATTTAGCATGTGAGCGCACGGTTAGGTTAAGTGTATATATATACCCACCACCAGAGACTATGCGCTAACAAGACCTTTGTCAGACTAGACTGATGGACACACAGACAAGAGAATGGTACACACAAACTCTGGAGCTGATGGGAAATAACTTAATTTTCAAAATAGGGGTGTATCCCTTTAACTAGCCCTTAATGTCAAGAAGGTCTATCACAAACATTCATCAGTTAGAAATTTAATTAATATAAGTGTCCTATTCAAATCCATGTAGCACTGGCCTGCCAGTAAACTGACAAAAGATCATGTGTCTTGTTTAGTGAGACGTCTGCTGACCAGCCGCTGCAGTTGAAAAATGCCTTTTTAAACATGAGACCATGTTTCTGAGAGCCCAGTGATGCAGATCTGGCCCGAGGTTAGGCTGGTCTGTGGTTTAGATGAAGAAGAACTCTGTCTCAGTTCTAAATGTTTCCAACAAACATCTTCGCCGCATTTCATTTATCAAGCGACAGTTCTCAGAAGATGAAAACACTGCAGCGAATCCATCTGACATATTGTATGTGACTGCAACTAGTCTTGTTGGAATATGATTAAAAACACAAATCAGCACTCTAATAATAGGAAGTAATGCCGCCAAAAGGGATGTGCACAATTCAACAACTTCAAAGTGCAAGTTGAACATTGCAAACAATGAAATAAAAGTGAATTGAAATAAGCAGGATGCCAGTGTGAAGCATTAGGAGAAGTTGCTCAGCTTTAATGTTTGTTTTGGTCTGGTCATTCTTCAACTATTCCTCTGAGTATATTTTTTGCAAATTATGTATTCTCCGCTTGGCTCTTGCTCGTGAGTACAGTTGCAGTGACAGCTTTGGAAGTCTGCAGATATTAATCAATGACTGCTCTGCAGCTGCTGTGACTTCTGCTTTTGTTCTTCTCTTTTACGCACAGAGATTTTCTTTAAACAGCGCTCAGGCACCGTTTAAAGAAAATCCCACAAGAGTGCATTCAAGGAACACAATGCAATGACGCCCTACAAGTGACTCTTTAGTCTGTTTTCACATGCATTAAATAACCCCTGCACAGACTTACCTTTACCCGCCTCTCGCGTGTGATGTCCAACTCGGTTTGTGGTCTGTGCCGCTCGGATGCAGATGGACTGCATCAGCGCAGTGCGTGGCGCTCCTCTCTCCTGCAGCTGCTGCTGCTGCTGTTAGTAAAGTGAACTGGCAGGAGATGGAGAGCTGGAGGAGGAGGTGGTGGTGGTGGAAGTGGGTGGACCCCGGGGACGTCAGTATGGGCATATAAATGGATGTGAAGTGAGCTAAGCGTTGCACAGGTTGCACAGGTATTTCTGAAATGCAGACGGGAGTGGTGTGGTTGCAAAATTGTGAAAGGAGGAACAAATAAGTAGATATTAGCCGTTATGTTTGAATTAAAGAATGAAAGATACACTGGGCAAGACAAAAAGTGAGAGAGACTTCAGAAGAGCAAAAGCACAACAACACACTGGTCTGAGGTCACGGAGGAGGCAATGTGAGGAAAGATCACTGTGCGCATGTTTTCGTGGCGCACAGAAAGCCCCAATAATAAACCACTGTGACTCTTCCCACACTGCTCTGTGAGTCTGCGGTTGTGCCTCTGGGCTAAATATGGGTTTTGTTTTTGCTTTTTTTTTCTGCTTGTTTGTTTGGTGTGAAAAGACTCTTGCTGTCTGAACTCCTGATCATATATTATCTCTGGGATAAAGTCAGCTCAGCAGTGACTCTGTAATCAGTCTTCAGACATTGTGCCCCTTTGCTCTGCACTTTGAACATGATATCCTCAGACCTCCATGAGCGTCATCAAGCTTTTCTGCTCTGGCGTCTCTGCGCTGCAGTCAGGACAAAAGTGGACTCGTTTGCGTGTTTTCATTAGAGCGTTCAACTGTGGCCGGCCATCAATTTTTATAGCTGTTTAAGATCAAATATATTTTGAATTTTCACATCTTATTTTGAATTATTTAAATACTTTAAGAGTTTGCCATTTAAAAGTTTTGACAAGCTGGTTTGTCCGTTTTATGAGTTTGTCCACATATATGTGCTCAGGGGAAAAAAAGGATTTTTTTGTTTGTTTTTTTACTTAAACCTTCATTAATTTCACATCAGTCAATGAAAATGACAAACAAAATACAGCATTTTATATCCTATCTCTAAACTACATAGATTAAATTACGCCTAGTCGGTGGTTTCGCTGACTGAGGTGGCTGCACTAGTTGCTACACCCTGACGTATCATCTTTACAAAGCTTAGACATTTGTCTGGATGAACAGGATTCCACGCCTTGTGAAGTAGAACGAGTGGAAACACAGCTGAACTAAATGAGGGATTTGACTGAGAAAGAAGAAGAAGCCGGGAGGATAGAGGAGACGGTGTTGTGAAGACGAGTCTGTCAAAGGGAGGTGGTTGAAAAGAAGCAGATCTGAGCAACCTTGGGCCGGTTGTTGAGAGCAAATATGAGGACGGGAGGTTTCAACAAGGCCGCATGAATCAAGGAGAGTGAATAACTCCTCTTGACAAGTATCAGACGCTCACTTATGAGCAGAAAAGGCAAAGAAAAACTCAACGTGGTAGGAGAGAGAAAGCACAAGCGATCATGCTGAGTATACGTATTTGTCTCAGGCAAGAATTGTTTCAAATTATATTTTGCTGCTGGTTTCTCATTTAGGTTACAGAGTGAGATTTAAGATGGTTAAAAGAGAATAATAAACAGATCAAAACACAAAGCCTGTGAGTGAAAGAGAAGGCAGGGGGGAGGATGGAGAGGAGGGAATTCTAGTAAAACAGGATGAGAGGTCTCAGCCAGACAAATGTTTTCTTCACAGGAAATTACTTTCTCACAAATCAGACAGACAGCCAAGAACCTTAAATCCTTTTAAGCACCTATACAGTATTCCACAGCTCCTCGTCACTCAAGCATAAAATAAATAAAATACATAGGAAAAAAGTCTCAGTGTAGAAGTGATCTCCAGCTCCTGCTCTGGAGGACACGTCCATGTAAAGTCTGTGGATCTCATGAGACCTGGATGTGTGTTTGGATGAGGCTGTTCAGCTGGAAGACCTGATGGTTATAACAGACGATGTCGGATTGAGGGCTGAATGACAGAAGCTGATCCTTGTCTTTGATCGGGCCGCTCTCCCGTTTCCGTGGATTCTGACCCACCAGGAAGCTGAGTGTTGGTTCAGGGACAATAGAGCATTGTGAAGTGGGTCCTCGATGCTTTCTCGGCGACAGTAAGACAACATACATAAACACATGGACAGACACAAACATTCGGTTCTCCCATTCTCTTTTCAGGCCTAATTTAGAAGGCAAATATTTTTAAAAAATGTTTGCAACCTAGAATATGAGAAATGTGTTTTTCTCCTCTTTTACTGTTGTTATTAATTGCCCTTTTCTTGGAGAAAGTCTTACGCACTCTAAGAATATCCAGATATGAAATAATCTCGGCAAACAACTCCCGTAACATTATCGACTTTTAATTTATCGAATGAAATGAAGACAATCCTTTACCAAAATGCATTATGCAGGGTCTGTAGGCGCTAAACCGACAGGTGATCAGTTTGTAATAAACTCACCTAATATTAGGTGTTGAATTCGTTGATGATATTCTGATGCACCTTCTAGACTCATTCGATATTACACATGTGACTGACTGTGTGAAATCATGGTGGTCTCCAGCTCACTGCAGGACATGCTGTGACTCTGTTGAATGATAATGTGTCACTGTTGTGTACATTTCTCATATGAGATGGACTCCAACTTGGCAGTGTTGTTGTAATTTCTGCTCCTGATGATTTACCCACAGATTCCCTGCAGACACTCAGAGGTACTTGAAAGTTCAGATTTCCACATAAGAACTAAAAGCAGGCGGGAAGAGTTCAACTAAACAAATGAAATGAAACGTTATAACTAAAGTATGTGAACCTTTTTTGGTCTCATTTTTCCTTTTAGTCTTTTTTTGCTCTCTATCAACTTACAAATATTCAGCAAAGTTCCCTTTGTGGAACATCATCTTTTTTGTTCATTTTGCAATCTCCTGGTGGTGGGCTCATGAAGGTCAACGTTATCCACTGTGAGTGGGGTCTTTCTTTGCTCTAAAGTTACCCTGTCACCTCACAGACTACTACCTTGTTCTTAAGGTGATGGTCTAAATTATATTGGGCATCGGCTGCATCAGAGATTAACAATCGAGTCCAAACAAGGCAGATGGTTTGACCTTTACCATCCAAATGGAAATCAATAAATCTTTGGCTGAGAGACCCAGGGATTTATTTTTGCTTGTTCTGTGATAAACTTTCACAAACATATGGAGATAATGCTTTGACAGATCCCTGCTCTTCAAATACAACAAGGCTCCTGCTCGCACCTGACTGCCATCCCATTGATGGCCTTGACTCTAATTTCCCCTTCAAATTTACACCCTGTCCCAGAGAATACTGCAGAAGTTTCAGTCGCCACAGGTATATGATTGGTTTTTAGGTTTGACTTTAATTTTTAGAGGACAGCACCAGCAGACGCAGGCGAAACAGCCTCTGGATTTGATAGAAATACAACTAACCAGAGAAACAAAGTGTGTAACATAAGCCGAAACACAACCAGACTTGTATCCGTTTAGTACATTCTGTACTGGTGGAAATGAGAGTGAGTGGGAGGGGTACCAGACTCACTTCACAACAGAGAATTTTTGCAAAGTGAATGTATATAGCTGGTCCGGCTAATAAACTCCCTAAGATAAGAACCCTCACAGAAAAGCCTGGTCCTTGAAGTTGAATGTCGGACAGCAGACTTATAACCCACTCCTACATAAACATACTATTTCTGTTTCTGATTGCACAACGACACACATTCAAGGCCTACAGCATCTGTGGACTCTGTCTGGGAGATAAACAGGTTTGGAAGAATTACACTCTTCGGAAAAGACCAAGAAGAACCTCGTGGGCCAACAAAACCACTCATCCATCCAAAGATGACAGGACACTTGGGATGTCATGACAATGTTCATAAACTGGAAAACCAGACTCTTATTTTACTTACATAACTCTTGCCAATCATAAACCTTTTGTTCCCAGGTTGGTGGGAAAAGGAAGAGAGAAAAGATTGATACTGGGCAGGAGTTGGCTGGCTCATGGAGAACAGGCCTGCACACCTGAGTCGGTGGGGGGAATAATGTCATATAAAAATCATTTGTGATGCAAATGTTTCTGCCTTTGAATATTTAATAGATAGCCAATCTTATCATTGTGAAAAAGAAAATACATTTTTTGTGATCTTATTGAAAAGTGGATGTAAAAGCAGAAGCTGGAGATTTGTCCAGTTCACACACTTAAAGGTACTGTATGATACTGAAATAATAAAACTAATGCGTAAGTCTCAAACAGACACCTTGAATTACTTTTCCAAAGGTTCAGTGAGTGTGAAGAATACATTAATGAGATCGACGTCATCAAGAACCAACCATGTCCCTTTACGTTTAGGAGTTTGCTGAAACCACCCATTGTCTTCCTGGACATAGCAACTGATGTTGGACTAGATATGGAAACAAGACAGACACCAAGTATTGTCCAAGGACTATAAAGAAAGCAGACAGTCTCTTGAAACTGTGAATAGCTGGTGTTCCTGTTTCCAAGCAGCTGGGCTCTCCTGACGGTGTGTGTTCTGTTGATACCAGTAAAAACAGGAACCCATGAACCCAGGGGAATGTGACCCAGCAGTAGATGAGGCATGTGGCAGATATGGGACCATGAAATGAAATAACACTAGTGATGCCTGAACACATGCTCCATATTTTTGTCCATTTAAATATCATAAAAAAACACAGACATAGGTACCCACAGACCGCAGAGCAGCACAAGCTAAAATCTCAGCTGAAATATACACACTTAAATACTCTTGAAACCAAAACATTTGTGCATATCCTGATTTATTACTACATGGAATCCTGATCCTGTTTCGAGGCTTTTAGCATGCGGTCAACAAAGACGCATTTTTAACACTGTGCTTTTGGGAACTGAAGTGCAGTGGTTGGTCAAGTCTATATCTGTGTGATGGAGCTCAGATTGAAATGGCTCTGCTACACCCTGTAATTCGACTGAAACCTCACTGCTTTGGAAGGAGAGTGACAGGAAGAGGAGGAGGCCAGGGTAACAACAGCTTTTACTGCCGCCCAACAGAGTCATGTTTGTCTGGGTTGATGCACCTACATGTGAAAAATACAGGCTCGGGGTAGTAGAACGGGTCAATCAGTGATGATTGACAGCATTTCATAGGTGTTTAAGTGTGTGTAAAAACTGGGTGTCATTGATTAACACAAGTGAAACTGAGGCAGAATTTCGTCTGTTCTGTATTTCAGCACTAAGTGACCTTTTCTGGAGTGTACATTTATATTTGTCTTTTGCAAAGCTATAGTTGTGCCCATCTGTTAGGAAAGAAAATTATTGTGTTGTTAATTTCTAACTCTGAGAAAACATTTCCTCATGTCTTTGATTCATAAGGCCCAGAAAAACGTCTTTTTTAAAAAAAAAAAAACTAAGGTTTTGACACTGTGCAAGCTCAGCACTCACTTTGACAAGCTCCCAGTAGTAAGCAAGTAACTAAGGCTCAATTGTTCTCGTTTGGGCTACGTCCACTCATTCTTCCTGCAAAAAGCCTTTATTTATGTCTAAAATTGACTACCCTCATACGGTCTGTGCACAAACTCTTCAAGATGTTAAAACCCGGCAGTGGTGAGACCCATAACAAAAACCTTCCACTTCTTAAGTTAGTCCTGTCTATTAAACATTGATAGGTGTGCTTCGAGTCCCCGGCCTGTTGTTGTCCTCGAGCATTTTACAGAAGGTGTGACGTTTGATTCCAGGATTTGCTGGTGTTTAATTTAATTCCTTGCGTCCGTGAAATATGCCCTGCATCGTTGCTGCAACTCTGGTAAAATTCTGCACCCTTTTTTCTTTTATATTCACTTTTTGCAGCCAAGTAATCCAAATTTATTTTGATAGTCCGCAGGAAAATATGTAGAAAGTTTCATAATTTCACAAACTACGGTTCACCGCCAGAGTCGGATGAGTCTTTGTGAATGTCCTGTGCGAGGACCATGACTGGGTTTACTGATAATTGTGAGAGCATTTCTCTGGTAAAGGTTAAGTATCTTTCCAGACCTTTTGACCTCCATTGTTCCTTTTGATTGTCACTTTTTCACTCTCCAGCTTTCTCAACATATGTTTTCATTTTTAGGGTGCTAATGAGCTGCTTAGGGGAGCTCCTGGCTGCTAACTGTTGGAGTCAGATCATTTATAAGGCTTTCAAGTTTGTATCACCTTGTCTTTTCGTGGCCACGATAAACCACAGACCTTCAAGCTAATTAAAGAATTAAGCTATCTGAAAGCTTCTAACCACTTGTTGCACCATGCAACTCAAGCTAATGCACGGTGCTCTTTTATTTTTCTGGTTTTATTTTCTCATACCACATCTTTATTTTGAACAGGTTGGATACCGATAAATATGGGTTGTGCATATCAAGTATGATCTAATGAGACTCAAAAATCCAACCCTTCCTTTTTGAATTCATAAAACATTTCACACAGCATGTTACAGATATTAAATCCTTCCCTTCAAGTGCATCCAAATGAACACCCCTTGACAGTCATGCTTTTTTGTTTGTTTGTTTGTTGTAAGACTTCGTCCTTACCATGTTAAACAGGAAATTGCACTGTGGGATGTTTCAAAATCTCATTAGGTCTCACTGATGTTCTCATACAAAGTGTCAGATGTTAGTAAATTCAGAGTACATACTCTGCACAGCACATCACCCATGGAAATGCATCTCCCTTTTTACAAGTGGAGATTTTAACACTTGTGTTTGATTTCTGCCTCAGTCATGTCTCACTTGTGATCTTAACTTTGTCCAAAAGTATTTGAGGCTATTTTATACCACCAGACTGAACAGTAGTGAATGCTGCTGTCCTGATATCCTGCCAACAAAAGGATGCATAAATCACATGTCATCAGACCTAAATCTATGCCAGTTACTCATGCCCCCACCACGTTCTTTCTCTGCCTCTGTTTCCCCCAAAAAAATCAGAAAAGACACATTCTTCATGAGCACAAAGGAGTGATTCTGTGCAGCCGCCGGGCTTGAGTCACAGATGGAGCCATGGGGGGTCAGCTGCTGGATGAAGAGCTGGGCCTGTTGTACTCTGAGCGGGAGCAGAGTGGAACAAACAGAGACAAAAGCTGCAGACACAGGCGCAATTTCGTCTTTACGTTGTTGGTTGCAGCAGTCACTCTGTTCTATGCCATTTTTGCCTTCAAAGCTCTCCAGTGTGGCAGCGCTTTCATAAGCTTGTAACAAATCAATGAAAGTGCAGTTTTTTTGCTGTCTTAGCTGAAGTCGCTGGATTAATAGTGACCTCTGCTTCACGATGCTCAAGAAAGATCAGTCAGCTACAATTATTTGCAAAGGCTAGAATTCCTTCTTATAATTTAATGATACTTTTGTTTAAAAACATAATTTTAAAAAAATCTTTTAATCATATTGACTCTTAGTATTACATAAGTCTCCGTCCCATATGAACAACAGCATAAAACTTACTTCACTGTGCCATTATTTATTTAACAAAAATGAAGCCAAAAAAAATCCTGCAGGCAATATTAAAAACTCCTTTACTGCTTTTATGGGACTGAAGAGCATAAATGGGATCCAGGGGCTGCTAACCATCAGCCCTCCATGAATTTATCATCAGCAAGTGTGTAGACCTCAACAAAAACAAGTGTTTTCATAGTTTTCTGGGCTGTGGTATTCAAGTGTCTTTGACACAATGCCACAAGGGAATGACATAAGCAATGGTCTTAGAAAACCAACTGTTGAAACAAGTGGTTTCCACTTGTGATTATGTTCATACTGTGGTATGAGTTTATCTTGTTAGGTGAGGAAAACTTGTCCCCCTGTCTGAAAAAAAGACCAAAATCAATTGGTTTCCAGTCTGGAAAAGGTTATAAAAGCATTTCCATCGGAGTTCAACATTCTACAGTGAGAAAGTTTATTAACAAGTGGAAAGTAGTGAAGATAGTTGGCAGTCTTCAGAGAAATTTAAAAGAAAAGGCCCAACACCTACATCTAAAACTCTACAGGCGTCTTTTGGATGTTAAACTCAATACAAGAAGACCTTACGGTATGTTTAGAAAAGTTGCCAAGGAAATGCTTATTTTGTCTAAAAAGAGCATGAAAGTACAACTGAGGTTTGCAAAACTACATCAGAACAAACCACAGACTATCTGAATAATCTCTTATGGACATGTGAGACTAAAGTGGAGTTTGGTGTCATTGGCAAACATGATTCTGGGTTATTTTCTGCCACAGGATGTGGGCACTAGTCATGGAGTCGACCATACATTTCTCTGTATCAGAGTATTCAAAAGCCAAATGTGAGGTCATCTGTCCAACACCTAAAGCTTGGTTGAAATCAGGTCTTACAAAGTGACAATAATCCAGAGGACTCAAACAAATCTAAATAAGAATAGCTGAAAAATAAAAGTCCGGAGGTTTGGGAATGGCCTAGTCAAACTCAAGACTTCAGCTCAGTTAAAACAGTAAGAGAGCTGCACATAAGCGAACGTCCAGAAGCCTCAATGAATTGGAGAAATGCCAAGAAGAATGAGCCCAACTCCTCCACAAAAATGGGACTGATTGACAAAGTCTTACAGGAAATGAAAACGCCAAGTATTTGATTTAAAGGTGGATCTACAAGTTTCTAAATCATGGTGGTACTCTATACTACTCACATGACTATTTTTCTTAATTTTTTGTTAAATAAACAATAGATCTGCAAAGAAGTTAAACATTGTTCGTTTGAGATTATGACTCACGAGGATCACATGACAAACATTAGATTTTTAAAAAATGGATTCTAAATTTTACCATTTAATCTTGATTCTAAACTGGTTTAAGAACCTGTCTCATATGAGCCCATTAACAGGCAGCGCTCTCATTTTCAGAATGAAATCCGGTGTCTGCTCACGGGATTGGTGTCAGAAGGATAACCATGAAGTTTTAAGGCTAATGCTTGAAATGTATAATTAAAGAAGACCGTGCAGACAATTTTTGTGCGACCGAGCCGTGACAGAGTCAAGCATTCCAGCGTGAGTGAACTGTGGGGTCCAGCGCCGCCATCAATGGCTCCTCTGTGTCGCCGTCACCTCAGAGACAGAAAGAGGAATGCTCATCCACTGCTGCCCTCCCTCCACAGACACTACTGGAGGATGGACTGGTCTGTCTGCAGAGGAAAGTTAACGACAGACAGCCGGGCGAAGAGACGGGAGAAAAACAAAAGGAGGAAGAACGGAGTGGGGAGCAGGGGGCAGTACAAACGGAGCAGAAAGACAGACAGAAGCAAGACTTGACTTTGTGAGTCCTAATCAAGCACAGGACCAAGAGGAAGTGCAAACAGAGGTGATGTAGCACAAGATTAAAAAAAAAAAAAAGAAAATACGAGGAACTGCAAACTCATATCTAGTCTGCTGCCTGACATATAAAGCTTTATAAAATTACACCATCTTCCCACATCTTGAATCAATTTTGCATAAATATGCATGACATAAATTCAAATAAGTATATATATATTATGAAGAGTGTGTTAAAGATGTCACCAACACTATTTTTGCTACCTTTAGCTTCCCACACTCAAAACGTCCACCCAGTCGTGTGTAGCATCTCTGGTCATATGACCTCTTGTTCATATGTGTGTGAGTTTGTGAAACTATCTTCTTTACATCTTCTCTTTATGAGAAGTCGCACTGTTTCACAGTCACGTCACAGAAACCACAAAGAGGAGCCATTTCTATTGACAAGGGCCCCTAAACAGACCACAGACTAACATTTCCTGTCCTCAACTGTGCCGTCCCATCCCTCAAAGATGTGCTACTCTCTCAAATGATTTATCTTTCTTCTTGTTTTGTTTTCCGAAATGATTCGATATAATGGTCAGATTGCACCTCTAAAATGTAGATTGTTTGAACTGTGCCCATGTTATTGTTTTAGCATGATCAATAGATTTCTGATCTATTTTTCTGATTGCTATCTGTGAGTAGGCTACTCTGTGTCATTTCCTGGGTGGATGAGTCAGATGTCCCTCTTTATCTGTAAATCCATTTATTTGCAGTCGCTCTGTGAAAAGTTAAGAGACAGTCTAACCATTTTAACATTAAGAGTCTTTAGGACTGAAACTCTGTGTCAGCAGTTGTGATGTAAGAGCTCATAGTGGGTTTCCCCGGCAGTTGATTCAAGTAAGGATGCCCTCCAGGATGAAAGGATAAAAATCACAACTCTTTCTCCAGCTGCTTTCAGCAGAGAGCCACCTGGGTGAGTCACAACCCGAATGAGTCACTTTCCCCTTAGGGTGTTTCCATAACAACCTGGTTTCACACACAGCTCCCAACTTAACCGAATAAGCGTTCACATCAGGGAGATCTTTACATTTACAGGTAAACGGCGAGTTTGGCGTGCAAGACTTCTATATAAGTGGGTAAGAATTAGTTGAAAGCGCCACCTAGTGGTCGCCGACAGAGGAGACACCAGCTTGGCCGAAGGCTGTCTGGCTGCCGGAGGCAGGAGGAGCTCGAGGACGGGGAGCAAAGGTGCGCGAGCTTACCGGAGGACCTGCACGAGCGCTCCGGATGCGCCGTGGCTGGGGACACGCCCACCTACCTGGTCCAACCTTCGAGCCGCAGTTCCTCGCGGGAGCACAACCGACCGAACCTCTTTAGTGGGATGTAGACGGCTGTGCTTCACTGCGCTTCACTCGGCTGTACCTTCACAGGAGGAAGACATGAGCGGTGAGTCAACGTCCAACTTTTCCGCCGTGTCCTTCATGTCGTTTGTTTAAGGCGTCAGCTGGAAGGCGACTGCAGCTTTTCTATTAATCAGTAGCTACAGAGTTGACTGTTCGGGGGCAGCAGGAGTCTCACAAGTGTTACGCGCGCGGTGTCACTGATAAGGCTCTCAATTCTCATTTCCAGTGTGTGTCTACAAATTCAAGACCACCATAAGTCAATATTTGTCCCTTATGTTGTCTGTTATAACCACCGCACTTGTCTAAGTCCACCATATTGACTCTAAATTATTCAAGTGAGCTTCCAGGAAAGTTTGTGACATCCCTTAAAAGATAACGGCTCATTTCTCAGAGCAAAGTCATCTAAATCTGGAAATATATCAGAATTGAAAGCCCATATTCAGTGAAGATTAACAACAAGACATTTTGTTATTTTACTTCTAGCCTATTTGACAAAAACAAATTTAACTTGTCTTCACTTTACATAGCTCAATCTGAAAAGGCAATAAAATCGCATGTTACCAAAGTTTCATAACCATATCAAACGTTTTTATTGCTTGTGTTTTGAATTTTGCCATCTCATTGTTAGATTGCGTAGTTTGTCGATCTGTTCTAACTTCAGCTTTTTGCAGTGCAGATCGGGACACCATTCTAGTTTCTGTGCTGTTTTTTTCTTTTACTGAATGGAGTTGTAGTAATTAGAGGAAAACTAGGTCTCAACAAAGGTTTTACGGTAATGGCAGAGATTCCAGAGCATCCGAACACGTCTCTACCTGCCTGTTTGCTCAGGTGAGCTGCACAGAGCTGCTGCTGCCACTCTCTCATGTTAACACTAAATCAGCAGGGGTCTGAGGTGGATACATTTTCATAACTGATTTCCCTCCAGGCTTCATAACTGAAATACAGAAGTCATTTCTACATTTGTGTTCCAGCAAAAGTGAGAGACGTGATTCTGCCTCCAGATCAACACAGGGCTTGTGGTGTTCAAGTGCGCCTGGTTCAGCAGTTTCTCTCAGGATTGTGAAAGCCTGTAAAAGCTTTCCCTGCGTTGCATCACTGAAGGAATTGTCACCTCCGATAACATGCTCAGAATTGAAAAGAAACAACTGTTATAATAAGTGCAGTGGATGTTGTGCTCACTTTCCCTCGTTGTTTCTGGAGGTGACTGGCACAGAGAAAGCGTTTGTCTGTAATCTTAGGGGGTGTTTTTAGAGTTAGGGCGATATGAGTCACACAAGTGTCTTCATTCCTCTGGCCTGAGACAATGACCCACAAAGAGCTCCGCCCACCCCCCCGCTTCAGGACCCACACAGCACCAGACAGTTTGCTTTAGAGAAAAGCTAAAACAACTTCTGCAGCTTTATTTACTTTCAGCCCACATCAGCTGTGCATTTGCAGAAATATCCCCGACTTTCATCCCATCAAGATACTGTTAAGTCATATCAAGATGTTATGTTACACCTGACAGAAGTCATTTCTCCCTTTGAGATCTCTGAGAGAATGTCTGGGGAAAAAGCTTTCAGATAAAAGCCAGTCTGATATTTTGTCGAGGATAAAACTCCCAGAGCATTCCTTGGAAGATTTCCAGGAAGCAGCTCATTATCTCAGTATGCAGCAAATCCAATAATCCTTTTATATGTATTTGTAGCAACTTTGTACACACTGTTGCCAGTTCTTACAATGAAGTTTTAAAAAGAGACACAAGAGCATGCCGAAGTTGACCCCACACAGATGACATATAAGAGAGAAAAAATGAATTTAAATTCTTCATAGAAAAATATTAGTCAAAGAATGGACATGGGATGTGTCTGCAAGTCTGCCTCCGACTGCCCGTAGAAACATGACTTTTCTTCATTAATAGTAATCAGTCGAAAGAAAAGTGGGCCTACACTTTCTTCTACAAATTTCTTAAAGAGTAACCTTATTTGTCTCACGCAGGTGTCACAGTGTGGGCGGAGGCTGACATATCTCGCGAGGAAGTGCGATCTTCTTCCCCGTGGTCGGAGGAGCGCTGCGAGGAGCTGTGGGACCGGGTGGAGGGAGTGCGACACAAGCTCACGCGCATCCTCAACCCGGCCAAACTCACGCCGTACCTGCGCCAGTGCAAGGTCATCGATGAGCAGGATGAAGATGAAGTGCTCAACTCCACGCAGTACCCGCTGCGCATTAGCAAGGCCGGTGAGAGGAGGAAGAATTTGTTTGTCAGATCAGTAGCCAGCACCAGTCAGTCAAAATAAAATCATATCTAATGAATTTCAACATCACGTTAGTGACTGTGGAACTGAATCTTCCTTTATAAGTCTATCATTTACAAACGTGTGCCTCTAAAGACTGTGTCGAAATTGCAGTACAATTATTAGGCCATCAGCCATAATCACTTTTAAGGAAGTAAAAGTCGTGAGGCTAAGCTGCACAGCTTAAAAATAGGCTATTTGGCCTGTTGAGTCTGTGTGTTCATCAATCTAAGGAACACAATTAAAGCATTAAGATGACATCTGAGTTATAGCTCAAGTCTGAACACGCACAAGCAAAATATACAAGTTGTTAATTTAAGAAAGGCTCAACAAATGATCTATGAACTAACTGAAGTCTTAGAAAGACCTTTGCTTTGGAATTACTATGTTTGCTTTAGACATATAAATTTAAAATAAGGAGCCAGAAGGTCACGTACAGTCATGTAGTCTTACATGATCTATTTAAAAGTTAAATGATTTACAGCCGTTTTGTAAAATGTCTAAAGACTCTGGATGTGCATAACTGTGCAACTTAAACAGAAAAAAAGGTCTGTGCAGTGAGATGAAGCAACAGGAACTAGAGGAGTCAAGATATCAGATTTTGACAGCTAAAGTCAGACAGGAAGGCAAAATAGTTAGTGAGCAAAGCGAAACATGAAGGGTAGATGTTGCAGTTAACAATAACATTGAGTAAATAAATGAAGACAAGAGTGTGGTCCTAAATTGAGCTTGCGCTGTTTCTTTTTCATCCCAAATGAGCTGGTTCATGTTTGAATTTTTAAAAAGCACAACCTTTTTATGGTTAGTTTGCAGTGCTGACGTGAAAGTGTATTGTCTTTTTAAAGATGTTGCTGTTTAATGTTGCGCCTGAGAATGTTTTTCTGACTGTTTTTCCTTCTTTGTTGGACAGGTCGCCTGCTGGACATCCTCCACGGTCAAGGCCAGCGAGGTCTTCAAGCCTTCATGGAATCACTGGAGTTTTACCATCCAGAGCAGTACACACAGTTGACAGGAGAACAGCCCACGCAGCGATGCTCCCTCATACTGGGCAAGTAAAAACATCTTTGTATCTAGACAGAAACAAAGATGTAAAGCAGAATATTAGGTTGACTTCAGGCGTAGTTTCAATTACTAAAAAACAATTTCACATCATGATAAGGAGCCTATATCATGTTTATTTACATCCCTAGAATCTCTTTTTTATTCTAATATTTGAAAGGTTCAATATTTTCCTCCTCTTGCAGCATCTCTTGGCTGCTTTTATACATGACTTTACATGTCCACCCAAACGACTGACTTTTTTTTTAACCGCCCCTTCCTAAACATCCCAGTCATCTCCGATTGGTCAGATGATGAAGACGGTGAAGTGTGACACAGTTGCATTGTTTGAGGTGTACCAAACGTGTATTTTGTAAACGTCTTTCTCAGGAAGAAAAGAAAGAAGTTACAGTTCAGCAGGAGCTTCTTTTGCAGAAGTGAATAACTTCCTTTTATTGTAAACTTTGAGGATCCGCAAGTCTGCAGACCTTTATGCTATATCACATAAAACTGAAAACACAAAAAGCATAATGTGACCTCTTTAATAACCGATGTGCACTTGCTAGCAAATTACAATAAATAAATAGTTTCTCCCACTTGACTCTGCATAGCATCAGTAAGGAGGATTATATGATCCATTACTTACAAATGCTCATGAACTTGCTTACTGTAAGTTTGTGACATTCCTGTACCCCTCAGGGTTCCTCTCCAGGAGTACAACACACACAAATGCACTAAAATCCTGATTCACTTCAATTAAGTTATTTCTAAAGCACGGGAAATGTAATCTCAAAGCACTTTAACATGACAGTTTAACTCAATCCAAGTTAGTCCAGTTAATAAAAAGTCAGTAAAATAACAATAATAGTTGTTGTGTTGCTTGTTGGCTACAGCAGGGTGTACTACAGTAGTTTTTTTCTGGCTTCTGCTGTGTCTCTTCTGGTCCTGGCGCACTGCTCAACAGGTGTGTTGATCTGTTTCCCCTTGGAACCGTCCCCTGAGCCACAGCTCCACATCTTCCCTTACAGCTGAGCGGAAAGCAAACCCCTCCACTGCCGTAATAAACAGAGTGAAAACTTTAAAGCTAAAGGATTTGAAGTTTCAAAAGAAAAAACAACTGAGGGCTCTTTGAACTCGAGATCCAACTCATGTGCGATAACCACCAACATTGAAACACGTTTCTCTGACTTGAAAATGAGTTTGCAATTAGCACAACATCCTTTGTGATAATCACCTCAAACTGTTATTCTTTGCAGACGAAGAAGGTCCAGAGGGTTTGACGCAGTTTCTGTTGCTAGAGGTGCGTAAACTGAGGGAGCAGCTCCGAAACAGCCGTCTGTGTGAGCGCCGCCTGTCTCAGCGCTGCAGGATGGCGGAGGAGGAGCGTAGCAGAGCTGAACGTAAAGCTCAGGAGTTACGCCACAACAGGCTGCAGCTTGAAAGGTTTGACTGACTTGTCTAGGTTCCTGAGCTTGATCTCCCAATCACTTCCAATGTATACATGTAAAGTTATCTATAAAACCAGGCAAGAAACTCAGCATATTTATTACAAGAGCTACGCTTAATTCATGCATTCTCTCTAGTGTCTTTGTCACTGTTTGCATGTAACATGTCACTGAGAAAGCATGCACTGGATGGTTTGTGTCTGAAGGCTGCGTCAGGACTGGGAGTCGGCCAGTCGGGAGCTGGGAAAGCTAAAGGACAGACACCTTGAGCAGGCTGTCAAGTACTCCAGAGCCCTGGAGGACCAAAGCAAAGCCACTAACCGGGAAAGGGAGCTCCTGAGACAGGTATTGTTTTGTTAGTTTATCCTTTCAAATCCTGACTTGTTTCCACCAGTTGAATACAGTGGAAATGTATTGAATCATACTTTATTAATCCTCAAGGGAAAGTTATACAACATTGTTGTACAACTTTGCAGTATAAAGGGGAAGAAAACAAACTAAATTGAAAGAGAGAAAAAAAAATCAGTCAACAAACTGTAGGAAAGTTAGAGGTGTTGCAGTCAGGAGCATGGTTTAAATCTGCAGTGATCAGCATGAATGCATTAGGATGTTGCCCAGAAATCCAGGTGGAGATGTACCAGAGTCCTGCATAATTTGTACTCCTGCAGCCTAGTTTTGGTGAAACGCATAAAACTATGTTCCTAGTATAACAATTGTGTCCTCATGAGTGCTTCTAGCTTGTTTACTTTGATTTTTATAGAGAAAGTGAGCTCACTGGTAAGCAAAGGAAGAAATGGTTTAAACTTTCTTGCTCACAGTTTTGCTCCTGCGCTACATTCTTCACACCTCTTCCTCCATCAGTCCAGATTTACGGTCCTCCTCTAAATATTACTTTGACTTTAAAAATCTCAGTCAGTTTCTCCAACATGTAAACAACAGCTTTGATGTCACAGTTACTGATCATTGACGTTAGAACTGCCACTGTTAACACAGGGAAAAAGTGAGGAAAAATGTTTCAACAATAAGTGTTTTAATAGAAAAAACTGAATGAAAAAAGTCTCATGACCTGGCTGAACTCACCAATACCAGCTATGATCACGTTCAAGACCAATCATTCATCTTTTTGAATCTATGGTTTCACAAAAGTGACGCTTTCTGTTGCTGATACGAATGACGCATGCTGAATGGTGTTTGTTACGCAATCGTGTTGACTGTGAGGTTCATATGAGAGACACAGAGCCTTCTGCAGTTGTGAAAAGTCAAAACAGATCTTTTATAAGTGTAGTATTTAAAGCTATATTTAGTATCTAAAGTTATTGGAAAATTGCTTTAAAGTGCAGTTCTATATAATATATGGATTTCTCTAAACCATGAACCACTTATAGAAACAACAGGATACAGTTTTTCTTGTTCTGAGCTTAGGGTAATAAAACAGATTAACAAATGGATTGATGGATGATCCTTGAGGCTTTAAACAAGGCTGTTGGACTTCCAAGTCTTTTGTTCTTGAAGTTTCAGATGCGCCACAACACATCAGGAGAAAACAAACTGAAAGCTTGTACAAAGTCATCCGGGTCATGGTAACACTCAAGACTTGATAGAAAACTGATAGAAAACAAGCAGACTTTCTTTTCTTTTGTTCTCAAAGACGTTTCACCTTCTGTTCTGCGAAAGAGCTGAACAAACCGGCTCCATGCACCTGTACGGAAGTTATCACCGTCTTTTTAATAATGGGGTGTCTGTCACAGCATGTTGACCACACCTCTGAGGTATGAACCACTCGCTTGTAAAAGAGTTGACATATTAAGAGGAATAATTTTGATAACAGTAGCAATAACAATGTCAGTGTCCAATGGTACTGTTTTAGTTTAATTTAATATCAGACAAAATATAACCATTTACACTTTGTTTCCTGCCTTAATAGTCTACCTGGATCCACCCAGCCAATCTGTTAGAATCTGACGTATTTAGACAAAGTTTTGTCTTTAGACACCACTGCAGTGGATTTGAAATAACATAATTAGCAAGTGATCCAGGTGTTGACGTTAAGATCTCATTTCAGCGGTTTACCAAAAGTTTATCGCATTTATCATCGAGGAATTGAGGTCATTTTATGCCAAGGACCTCCATTTTCAGCAGCTTATGAGTATTTTGTTAAACTGGCATTGTTGTAAATATAACCATGTTTTTTTATACTTTCATGATTATCCATCCATTTTCTGTGCCCGCTGAATCCATGTCTGGGTCACGGGGGTCTGCTGGAGCCAATCCCAGCCCATAGCAGGCAATAGGCAGGTGTACACCCTGGACAGGTCTCCAGTCCATCGCAGACTTTCACGATTATCAAGAGAGTCAATGACAGGCTGAAGTCTAGAGCCCATGAACATCACATAATTCTCAGTTTGCTCCCTGGAGATGCTTTCTCTGGCCTTCAGACTAAAGCTACCTTTAGTTTCTGTTTGTTTGTGGGACTTTGTGCCTTTAGTTTTATCTTCAGTAAATAAAAAAAAAAATCTGCTCTTCCTATCTGGGATCTAGGTTGAGATCAAGCAACTAGTTTGGCCATTCAATAATATTACATGTTTTTAATTTGCTTTTACAGTATGTTCGGTGTCAGTATTCATCTGTGCCGTGAAGCTCTGTCCTGTCAGTTTTGTAGCATTTCTCTGAATGTGAGCAGAGAGTGTACTCCTCTCCCCACCGGAATTCCTCTGTTCTTTATTCAGCAGTTTCATCATCAATAAACATTAGTGACCCTTTTCTATTGCCAGTCATACATTCCCATACCATGATAGTACCTCCACATGACGTGCTATGCTTTAGATCATTTAGACTGATCAGATACTGATAAGGTCATATCAGATAGATAGATAAGGACTTTCTTTCTCCATACTTTGCTCTTCCTATTGTTCTGATATGTTTATTTTAGTTTCATGTCTAAAGAATCTGATTCTAGGACATGACATGCTTTTATTATTATATGTTTTTTGTTTACTGGAAAAGTTGAATCTGTCTTTCCAGCTCTTGAATGTTTTGCTCCTTGTAGTAAATTCTCTGTATTTACTTTCATGAAGGCATCTTCTGATAATAGATTTTGGCAGTGATCTGCCTACAATCTCCAGAGTGTCTATGACCTCTGTTGATGGTGTGAAGAGATTTTTCTTCACCAAGGAAATGATTCTGTGATGATCCACTTTAGTCGTCGTCTTTTTGTCTAGATGTTTTGATGTCGTTGATCTCACCCAAGGCTTTTTTATTCTTTTTAAAAAAGTACCAAACCCTTGATATGGCCACATCTCATTTATTTGCCATCTCTGATATAGATTTCGTCTCTTGCATTGAGATTTTCGTGAACTTTATATTGGTAGATCTCCAGTTGAACATCTCCCTAATGCCAACATAATACCTAATATCAACTTTACACTTTTTATCTCCTTTATTTATTTTAAGTAATGAGAAATTGAGCTGAGCCTGATAAGTTAACTTCTTTTCAGTCAGTTGTCCAAACACTTTTGACTTCCTGAAACTTTACCTACCTTGCTTAAAATTGCTATAATTTCTAACAGGTAAATGCAATATTTTGGAGTCCTCTTAAATTAAACCCGACAGTTAACACTTAGATATTTTCTTTGTCCTTTTATCAAATCCCCTGTGATGGTGCATGGAGCTATAAATCATTAAAACTTTTTTCACAATCTAAATACTTTGGGATTTGAGTGTACATAAAGGTCTTGCACCAACAACAACTTTTTTTTTGTCATTTCATTTTACAGGTAGAGGAGCTTAAGTCCAGGCTGATCGTGGTGGAGAAGCAAACAACAGACACTCCTGAGATTACCAAGAAAAACAATGCTCTCTCCAGTGGCATGAATGGCTCCCCGCCTCCTCTACCAGAAAAGCCGCTGCAGCATAAGGACAATCAGAAAACTGAGAGTACAGGAACTTCTGTAAGGAACTCAGTTCCCACCAATGGAGTCATTGTATGTTAATGTTTAAACACTGTAATCAGGAGACTATTTTACCTGCTTATTCAGGTAAGTATTTATGCTGCATAAACAATGTTTCTGCTCAGGCTCTGATGGACATCCTGCAGCAGGACAGAAGAGAGGCAGCAGAGCAGAGACAAGAGCTCTGCGATATCATCAACAAACTACAGAGGGAGCTGCAGAGTGCAGAGGAGCACAGGGACAAGGTGAAAAGCTGCAGCTTATCAGTATAACCTGTCCATTAGAAATGTGTCGTGACTGCCCCATTAATCATTCATCAGGATTACTGATGTTGCTTCATTATAAACGTGGTCTCTGATGGTGAAACGTGTTTGCAGTTGGAGTCTCACTGTGAGCAGCTCCAGCTGAAAGTGAGGACTCTCCAGCTGGACTGGGAGACAGAGCAGAAGAGGAGTGTGTCTTATTTCAACCAAATCATGGAGCTAGAAAAGGAGAGAGATCAGGTCAGTGTGTGAACAGAGGGTCTTAGTTCAGCCTGGCATCATAGTTCACATGTCAATGACTTTGAATTTTGTTCTTCTTTTGTTTTCTCACAAACTTGTATTAAAATGGAGGTTCGTATCAAGCTGAGAGCAGGTTTTAGTGAAGAAAATCAGTGTTATGCAGAGGACGTGGGACCTTTTGGGTACTTTGAAAGCCAAAATTGAAGTTAACCAAGAAACATGTGGTGGTTCAGTATTCTGATGTCCAAAAGCTGAATTTCCTATCACAACTAGATTGATGAGGTACAACAATGATGCTGCAGCAGGGGTGTCCAAGGTTGGTCCTTGAGGGCAGAGTCCTGCAGGAGATACCTCCAATAGTGGTGAGACAGACAGAGAGAAGATCCTGTGGCACTTTCAAATCCAGCCTCAAAAACTGGTAATGGCTAACCCACCAGACATTGTGGTGGCTGACAAGCTGCAGAAGAGAGCAGTGGTGCTAAATGTAGAAAGTCTGAATGACAGCAACATCAAAAGGAACATGAGAAGCTGGAGAAATGCCAAAGATTAAAGGAAGAAATAGAAAAGATGTGGAAGGTGAAGGCAACAGTGATGCCAGGGCTAGTGGATCATTGTAGTGGTTTCAGCAGATCCTGAGAGTGACATCCGAGATCTCTATCCAGAAGAGTGTAGTCCTAGGAACAACAAAAACACACCATAGTCCTTTCAGGCCTCTGGCAGAGGACTGAAGCTTTTTTTTGTGAGTTTATATGTTTTTTTATGTAGCTCCATAGCAATAAAAAAAATCACGTCCTCTCAAATTGTTAGTTGTAATGCAATGAAACAGGAAAAGATACCACTGAGGTTGAATACTTTGTTGCAACCTTGTGCAAAAAAAGAAAACAAGAGTTCCTGAGCAATGTATTTGTATTTGTTGTTGCTGCAACTAATCCTCATGGAACAAATGTAGCGGTCTGACTTTTTTTTTCGTCTTTTCTCCAGGCTCTGCGGAGTCGAGACAGCCTGCAGTTGGAGTACACCGACTGTCTGCTGGACAAGAACCGCCTCCGTAAACGCATTGCAGAGCTGGAGGCCAACCTGGAGCAGCAGCAGAGAGAGCTGGAACGAGAGCAGGAGAGGTGCCGGGAGCAACTGCAGCAGAGCGCCTGTCTGAACTGTGTAAGTTAACCACTGCCTCTGTCATCTTTCTGCCACATTAGAGCGACTCACAGATCGGCTTTTTATTGTGTCTGCTCCACAGTCCCACCTATCACTGTGCTGTGAGGACCAGTGCTTCGGTCCTTGCTGCTCAGTTGACCTGGATCTGAGCCCCCAGCCCAACAGCACCCACCTAATTCTAAGAAAGGTCAGTCATAATTCAATGTGAATAACCAAACAACACTAAAAATGACCACCACTGGGATATATCATTTATGATGTGATATAATGCTTCTATTATTTATGGTGTTAATTACTGTACATCTTAGGTCTGTTTTTATGCTGTGTTTATGCAGGATATATTATTTCTACAAATCACATCTGTTCTGCAAAAGCATAATTCCTGCTGTGATTGTGCTATATAAAGCATGTAACCTCTGAACTGCTAATTTCTTCAGCTTCAGTAAGATTCAGACTGTTAAGAGTGGTGCATTCTTAGTGGCTCTCAGCGTGTTTGTACCTGCCTGGTATTTCTTACTCCCCATGAGGTCATGCTGTTTTTGTTTGTCACAGACAGCCTCTAAAAGCCAAACCAATGAAAACTCAGAGGGTAAGTTGTCTGCACTATTACACTGAGGATGTTTTAGTTTTTATGATAAGACATTTGCTTTTATAGTGTTTGTTTACATAAAGTTGGGTAATAAGGGTTTCTAAATCTAGATATCCATTCTGCTGAATCACAGGTTCATGTTCCACTTCAGAGGAGAATCTCCTGTCATCAGTGAGTATCAAAGCTCCTCAATAATTACAAGTGAGCTGGAGATTAGAATCACTCTATTAATATCATACATACATGCACCCTCAGGCAAAAGATGACGAAAAGGAAATAAATCGCCTCTCCACATTCCCTTTTCCTCCGTGTATGAACTCCATCCACCGACGATTTAACACAGAGTAAGTGTATCCTCGGCACAAAACATCTCCAGTACATCCGTTCTTATGTTGTTTTTATGTCATTCATTTAACATCCTTGTCCTTGTTGTCTGGTGCAAAGGTTTGACTTGGACTCCTGCGGCAGTGATGACAACATTACAGGTATATTTATTAACTGTTTGTGATATTTAGGTTTTTTGTTTGTTTGTTCATTTGGTACAGACGTACAGGATGCTTAATTTTTTTGGAGCACGTCATAAGTGCGCATCCAACAACAGCTCTCTGATGTTTTCAGCCGAGCAGAATGAACCCTCTTTGTCGGATTCCTGGACCTCTTTACATTCTCATCTCTTCCCTCCTGACCTGGTCAACTTGGCCACAGTTTCTTCGCACCAGCCCAGTCTCTGTGTTTCCAGGTAACAGCTTGTAGCTTTGAAGATTTTTTTTTTTTTTTTTCATTTTTAAGCATGTTATGGTATTTCTTTTGTAAAACTGCTTTAAAATGTAGTCTGTAGATTATTACTCTCCTGATAAGACCTCATTTCTTTGTGGATTTATTTCTAGCTGATACAGTTGGATTTAAGTCAGTGACTAGCATCTCATTAAATGGCTGTGAGCATGTTTAATATTTGGACTGCAAGTGAATTTAGAATATAGTCAGTGCAACTGACTTTTTGATGAAAATCTGTGAATTCAAACTTGGACATGCACTGATTTTTATTTATTTATTTCTTGTCTGTTTCACATGTGATAACATCCTTATGTATTTCTCTCCATCCTTGCTGACTCTCAGAAGCCCACCCTCCCACTGCTCTCCCTCTTCAAGTCCACCCACCTCACCAAAATCCGGAAGAGCCAGTCTTGCTGATGATATTACATTAGTGGGAGGAAATGAAACGGGGATCTTTGTCAGCGATGTGAGAGCTGGCTCTCCAGCTGAACAATGTGGACTAAAGGAGGGCAGTGAGCTGTTGGAGGTGTGTGACTGTATGATGGATGAATCTCAAATCACTCATACAAAGAAATTCTGTGCTTTCGGTCATGCTTGTATACACGGAGTACGGTTTCAATTTGATATGACTTTTCAAAATTCTAACATTTCAGAAAGCGAGGAGGCTGTAAAATCACCCGTGGGTTTGTTTTGATTTTGTTTAGCTGGAGCGGGTTCTGTTTGGGGGCGGGAGTGTGCTGCTGGGTCAGTGCACTGCTGAGGTGGCCCACTTTTCTCTCCAGTGGTGGACCGAGCCTTCGGCACTCAAGCATCGAAGCAACCCAGAGGGTGAGTCAGCAGGGTTGAAAAATCTCAGAGGGTCAAATTATGCCAGCCAGTTTCTCCCCACAGCAAAGTCTCTTCAAGACACACACAGTTATGTCCAATGTTCCCCCTTTTTTGAGAAGAGTGAAACAAAGCTGTCTGGTTTTTTGCATCCTACATTTAGGGTATTCAAAGCTTTGCTCTGCACTCTCATCACCTACTTTCACGGGAGCCGACTCCTTCTACGTGCGCGTCAATCTCAACATGGAGTCTCACGGTGATCCGCCATCGCTGTCCGTTTCCTGTGATGATATTGTACACGTCACAGACACGAGACACAATGGAAAATACCAATGGCGCTGCTCTCTCGTGGACCGGAGCACAGCCAAACCTCTGCAGGCAGGAACCATGCCCAACTACAACAGGTGAGTCTTTTAGACTTTGACTTGATGGTCTTATTGTCTTACACTGGTTTCCACTGAGTTATGGACCATTCCAGACTCTTCTGATCCCAGAAAAATAAATGGAAAAAGTTAGCATTAGGTTTGTTTTTGTACCTTTTTTTTTTTAAATGTGGCTGTGTATTATAGTAAATGACAAAGGTTCCCCTTGACCATGTGGTTACATCAACCGTTGTTGCAGTGCTGTCTAAAAGATCAGATATGATTGATGTCCAGTTCAGGCTTACACCCTTGCCCTTTACACATGGAAGTTCCTCCAGATTCCTTAAATTATTTGATGATGTCATGCATTGCACAAATATTAAAGTATTACATACCTTCAAACATTTCTTTAAAGAATATTGCCTTTGAACTTGTTTGCCCATCTGTCCTCCTCAAAGACTCTGCCTTTCATTACTTCTGCTTTGTAAACAAATCACTATTATAGTCACTTGATGATGTCACCTCTGTGAAATGCCATCATTATTTTTCTTTCACTTACTTATTTACAGTAAATTTTGTCCTGGACTCATTTTTTTTCTGGTGTGCTATGCAGGCCTGAAATGGAAAAAAAATAGATATTTATTTTAACAAATGAAGCAATATCTTGGTTACATGTTGTCTGCAAAGAAAACGAGTGGAACTAAATTAAGAATCTGTTTTTCTTTTCATATATTTTAAAGTAATTTTCAATGTTGTTCCAACTTTTACTGATTTTACTGTAAGTTTGTAGTAAGAGTAAAACTAAAATGACATTTTATTTGAATATAAATAATCAGAATTTCCCAATTTTCCTTTTTAGGGCACAACAGCTATTACTTGTAAGGTTAAGAAAGATGGCACTGGAGCAAAAGGACTTTAAGAAGAAGGTGGTAACTCTGCTTACACTGAGATTACATGAGCAGATTATTTGAACTATTACAGAACCCCTTAACCTGTTTTATTTTTTGGTAACATGTAGTTTTTAAAGAAAACATGTGACCGTGTGCGCTTGGTGAAGGCGGTGGATCCAAGTTGCCGTGGTGTCGGATCCACTCAGCAGATCCTTTACACACTCAGCAAACGTAAGTTCTTGCCTTATGTCACTAGGCTGAAACAGGATATTTTCAATCATGTATTCTTTATATACTTGGACTTTTTATGCATGCCTTTCCCCTCTCAGGCCACGAGGAGCATTTAATCCCGTACAGTATGGTTCACCCGATGAAGGTCCAGACTAAGCGACCAGTTATCTTTTCCCCATCCCTTCTCTCTCGTGGTCTGATTGAGAGGCTGCTGCAGCCAGCTGAGTCTGGTTTGAAGTTCAACACCTGTCTGCCAGGTGAGTTCAACCCCCTCCCAAACAAAAAATGTTGGGGATTTCTGATATGATGCATCCTCATTCCTGTTTCCTGTTGTAAGAGCCCATTGAAGCATCGGAGAGACAAGACAAGAAAATCTTCTTGTTGGATTCTTGCACTGCGGATCAAACTCTGGGAATACGACTGCAGTCGATACAGGATGTCATGAGCCAGGTAAAAGTAACCAGTGTGGTTCTTGTCTCTTTTTTTCTCAAAGCTATCAGACATAAACATAGGCATTCTCCGCTGCTTAATGTATGTTGTCAACATTATCCTTATTTTTTCTCTTTTTCTTTGCCTCAGGACAGGCATTGTTTACTGGAGCTGGGACTGCACTCTGTTGAGGGCTTACTGAGACAGGGAATTTACCCCATCGTTATCTACATTCGCCCTAAAAACAAAAAGCACAAGAAGCTGAGGTAGGTCCATATTATTTGCTTTTTCAGCTGAAGCCAGATCAGCGCTAATGCAACTTCTTGTCAGACCAAAGCATCATACCTATATTTTATTCATTATTTATTTATTAGAGCCTATGCAGTAGGCGTGCTGTCCCTTATCATAATATTGTTTCTATTCCACAAATTTATAATCCCACACTTGAAACAGGAAATTTTTTACACGATGTGGGGAGGACAGTGTAATGGAGGAGATGTGCAAGGCGGAGGAGCTGCAGCTTGAGACGCTTCCCCAGCTTTACTACACGCTGGAGCCCAACACCTGGAGCTGCACTGAGGAGCTGGTGGAAGCCATAAGCAATACCATCCACAGCCAGCAGAGGGCGGTGGTCTGGGTTGAACTTGATAGACTGCAGTAGAAGAGAGACGTGAGACTCTTTAGTCATAAAAACAAACATATCTTTGGAGCTGCCAGCAGCTACCAAACCACAGCAGAGTCTCCGTAGACGGTACTTAGCCAGGTCAGATTTATATGCATGCATGAAAATGTGAACTTTATTACTCTTTTTGTTGTTCATAGGTGGCTACAGTGGAAGAAAAGTTAAATAAACATCGAAAAAGAATATTTGAACCATATAAGGATGGTACATGTCATTGCAGACTTACCTGTAGCAAATCTTTCATTTTCAGATATTTACTGCACTTAAGTTTCAGTAATTTAATTATATGTTTAGAGTGACATTTTGGGGATCACCATGTCTCTTTTTTTAGTGGATTCTGGTAATTCACTGAATTTGTGAATTTAGAAAAAGCTGAGGAGAACATTTATGAGTTAAGTTCATTCTACAATGAAAAATAAAACTGGTTTTATCCAGATACTTGTGGTCTGTAGTGTTTAAAACCCTTCAGTATAAATCGTATTTAATTAGCAAAAAACTGTGATTTTTTTTTTAACACTCCATTAATTTAAAAAAAGGTGAATTTCTTGATGTTTTATCTATGACTGGAGATCAGCCAGTATTAGTACTGCATTTCAGTTTACATTGCAACACAGGTGGATTTTTTTCACTTGAAACTCCTCCTTTTGTAACATGTTTATGGAAATAAATTAATACAGCACAATTGATTTTGGCTTTTCTCTTGACTTGTGAAAACAATATTGGGTAGATTCAATATATGTGTGGATCCAAGCAGGAAATTTGAAGTGCGAGCTGCTGAAACGTGAACGTTTCAGTCATCAGGAATCAGGAACCAGATTGACAGCGTCATCTGCAGACCTGTTGGCTCTGTAGTAAACTGCAGCGAGTCCAGGAAGGGGACAGTGATGGACTTGAGGTGGGAGAGGACCAGGCGTCCAAATGACTTCATGACTACAGACATCAGTGCCACCAGCCTGCAGTCATTAAGTCCAGTGATCCGTGGCTTCTTGGGGATGGGGATGATGATGATGGAGGATTTGAAGCAGGCTGGCACATGACCCAACTTCAGGGAGGTGTTGAAGATGTCCGTGAAGACAGGAGTTACCTCATCAGCGCAGTGTCTCAGGGTGGATGGGGAGACACCGTCCGGCCCAGGAGCCTTGCAGGGGTTCAACTTGCTGAAGAAATTGTGCACATCCTGCTCCTGGATAGAGAGGGGAATGGGGAAGAGGAAAAAGAGGGGGAGAAGGAGGAGAAAGAAGAGGAGGGGGAGTGAGAGTCCACGATGGGCTTTGATGGAGTAGAGTGAGTGGTGGTGTCTGGAGAGATACCTGACAGAAGAACTGTGAGGCTCAGAAGATGTTCCTCACTCTGGCTCTAGCTCCACAGAGATACAAAACAGTTTTACTCACATTTCTCTTGAGAGATTTGGTGCAAAACCAAAAGTGCACTGAATTTGAAAAGAAACAATTATTCTGCAACTGCAAATGGAAGCAGTTGTATTTACTGATTTGTGCTTCTGTTTGAGAAAAATCCTTGATAAAATGCTATTTGTAAGAACATATTCTATGAATGCACAACTTAAACACATCCATGTGTATGAACTCAAATACTAATTTTCAAATACTTTGCCACAATCTCACATTAGTAAACATAGGCCACAATGGACTGGCGACCACTATACTTGAAGTTTACTTTTTATATATTATATTTTATATATTTGAGAATAGTATAGTGAAGTATACTTAGCTCAGACTGAATATAATGAGTATAATAAAAAGCCTAATTTTACATTAATACTACAACTTACGCTTATACTTAAATACTAAAGCTTATGCTTGTAATTTAGTATACTTCTTACTTCTTTCTGCCACAAAGTAAAAATACTTAGTTTAACTTGATCCAAGTACAGAATAAGGACAAGTCATTGACTCGTGCTTACATTTAATTTAGCAGAATAAAAATGTTTTTCATTATACACATTTACTTTGAGGTATTACCCCTGTTATAAACTTACATGTTCAAGTTCATATAGTACTGGAGTTTAAAAGTTTACAGTAAATAGTATATATGCTCAATTGCATTATCTTTATGTACATACAGAATGAGTTAACTTTAAGAATATTTTAAGAAGTATATTTCAAATATATAAATAGTATGCTACAGGAAATATGCCAAGTAAACTTATAAGTATACTTAACGTGTAACAAGTAAACTAATAAGAAAAAGAATGTATTTTTTTTAGTTTTAGCATAAAAAGCAGAACAAGAATATATCTAAAAGACATCGGAAATCTAATAAATAGGCATGGTCACCAGTTTATGAGAAAGTAATAGGTTCAACCGCGTTTCAACGTTTATTTACTGTTTTTTTGTTTTTGTTTTTTTTTTGACGTCATATGCTTTAGCTCCATACTGAGTCGCCCCCTGGCGGTCGGCATGGTTAGCTGCAGTCCTCGTCCTCCTCCTCCTCCCGTCTGTGATCAACAAGCAGCCCGCTGATATAATTTACTGGCTGAAGCTCCACACAGAAGCAAAATGGCCGATAGTAAACTAACCGATCTCACAGCGTCTGACAGTCAGCGAGGGTTAATGCATGTTTTGTTTACAGCTTGAGAACTACAGCCGCTCAGAAAAGGATACTCGCCTTTTTCATTTTTTCTACGATTAACATTTTGCCTATTGGTGATGTTATATCTTAGTCAGTTCAGCCTTGAAAGCCTCGAAGAACTAGCTTGCTAGGCTAGCTTCTTTGCTAGCCTGCTAGCGGTAGGTCTGCAAGAAATTTTGCACAGCAGCACTTTATGTCCTATGTGATTCCCGAGGTAAGTATTGAGCATAAATGTTTTGAAAGCATTTTTTGCTTGCTAATAACGTTTTCTGTTTCTTTCGTTTATAAAGCCAGTAACACACAGGTTTCTCGGCGTTGGGATAGCTTCGCTTGTGAGGTGTTAACATAGCTAAAGAAACGTCACACAAGTTGGTCGTATCATTTGGCCATGACGAGTGTTTATATCAGTCTATCTACTGACCTGTCGTTTTTTATTGCCGGTGAAAGGTTGCAAAATAAATTCAGGTTTTGTTTTTAATGAAGACGGCTGTTTGAAAATAGTTGGACCCTCGGTACTTACTGTGACGCTATCGTTTGTTTGTGTTGGGTTTTTGGTGGTTCGGAGCCGCAAAGAAGACACTCGTTTCTCTCTGACTCGGTGCTCTCCAACTGCTTTAAGGTGAGCTTATCTGGTTACTTTTCCAAGTAAAGCGTAATAGCGGCACAGCTCTGTGTTTACTGGCCTGCTATTTACACGAGCTTTAGCTAAATCGTTGGTGCGCCTGCAGCCGTCGGCTGTATGCGGGTTATCATCGCACATCATAAACTGATTAAAAATGCAGTCCCAGAGGGTGCATTACAAGGGGAAGGGTTAAACCCAGAAGTTATCCAGTTAGCTTGTGGCACAGTGCTAATTATGTGCAGCTTAGCTAAGAGAGTCGTTTGGCCTAGTTGCATAGACAGATCAAGTCCCTTTAGTTTCCTTTACATCCAGTATTCTTATCTGTGATCCACATATGTTCCCCAGCTGTCTTGCAGTGATAGAAATACGTCATCTCATTCTTTAATACTGCTTTTTGAACATAATGATCCATTTAATTAGTATTTAGACATGATCATGAGATTTAATTGATAACATCAGCTTTAGTGCACATGTGTGGCAGTTCACATGTCCATTCAGCCATCTGTTTTTAATGACTTTTTTTCTCGTACTGCTGTCACAAAATCCACAAATATATCAAAAATATGTGTTGTCCATACTGCCACATATGAAAACATTTGGTCAAAGTTGTATGACAAAATACGATTTAAAAAAACATCTGGAGTTTGTTAGACTCATACTGGTGTCTCCAGTCTGACTTGTTTTTGTACTGCAAAATATTTTTTTATTTAGACAAAAAACCGGCCATGGATGGACTTGTGATGGGATGGGAGGCAGATGTGAGCATTCATAAGAGTCCTTCATAAAAGATTATTCAATGCACAACTTTTCCAGAAATATTTGAAGTCATTGTTTGGGTGCTGTCTGTGTTGTCTGTCGGTCTGAATTGCAATGGTTTGCTGGTTAATGAATTATGCAGCGAGAAACGAGGCTACCAAGCACTGTTGTCAAGCCGTCTGCCTCTGGTTAACGTTACAGCCCTTATACCAGTGATAGTGTTGGCGTAGTCTTGGCGGTGGTCTAATTAATACATGTAAAGTTATGAGTCAAAGACTATTTATGTGTGTGTGAAAATTGCATAATTGACAGCATTAAACTCCATTCTTTGGGACTTGAATAATATAAATAATTCAATGTGTACATTTCTCTTCACAGAGAGGAGAATCAAGAAGGGGAACAGCAGTTCATGGAAGACAAGAAAAAGAAAAAAGAAGAGAAAAAGAAAAGGGAAACCTCTCAGAAGGTAAACCCCATTGAAACTGTGGTGTAGCTGAGAATTTGCGTGGCATTGTTGCTTATATGATAATACAGCTAAATCAGCCTGGATTGTTTTGTTTTTTTTATATTGCAGTTTAATAATCTCTGGTTTCAGGGCATAATTCGGTGGAAAATGTGCCATTATATTGGGAATTGAAAATTTGATATCACATATTTATGTGCTTGTCTAAACACTGCTTTACAAGTACATTACTTGAGTGCTTTAGTCTCTTAAAATGACACAGATGATCCCCTTGAATTTATGTTTGAGGTCATCCAAAAGTAAACTGATGTTGTTGCTTTTATTTCTCTTAATTTGAAACTCACTTTGTCCTCCTCTTCCTTTTCCTTTTTAGGTGCCAGAACAGAAAATCAAAGGTATACTTTTGTTTTTGTTGTCACCACACTCTTTTTCTTTATAACTTGTCATTTCATATACCAGTCTCAATTTGTCTTTGGTGTCTTGATATATTTAATCTACAATGGCTTGTCTTAAATAAATTTTGTTGTGAATGACCTAAACAGTCATCATGAGGTTGACATTGTGCAGATACTAAATACTCATGATGACCATTGCATGTCTGGGTTTTTTTGTTTTTATTTTTAGTGCCAGAATCAGCCAAGCCCTCCGGTTCCCAGCCACTCGCCACCCCTGGCTCAGTGTCCCCCAGCCCTGGACCGGTTTTCCCTTCATCCCCCAGTCCTGGTGCAGGTGGAGTTTCTGCCCAAGTTCCTCCTGGTGGCGGGAACAATGCAAAGCAGCGGACTGCTGTGGCCAACGGACAGCCCTCCTCCACCGCGTCTGGAAGTCAAACCTCCCAGCAGCAGCGATACATGTCTAGAGAGGTCCCACCAAGATTTCGCTGCCAGCAGGACCATAAAGTGCTACTGAAGAGGGGCCAGCCACCGCTGTCCTCCATGCTGCTTGGGGGAGGAGGGGGTGGGGAGGGGGGTGCAGGAGGGGTTGGAGGAGCCAGTGGTTGGGCTTCTGCCACATCCTCGGATAACCCCAATGCAAACACATCTGTACATGCAGGTGAGCCAATGTCTCAGCAACTTCAATGCAATATTTGTTAAGTCATCTGTCCTAAACTAGCTAGTGCAAAGAATTGTGATTTTTGTTTAGAAACATCACTTAATCCAGCAGCCATAAAAAGACATTTACAAAGGTGTATTTTGAAATCTGTTCACTCTAGTCACTTCATATTTTTTAGGCTATCAGTTGATAAATTGTGGAAGTAATTTATTAATATTATAAATGATTAATTAAATTCCCAATTAAATTAACATTCACAATTTTGTCTATAGATTCCAACCCAGATTCATCCTTTCCTTCAACTCCCAAGTCATCCTCATTATGTGTCGCTGCTTCATCGTCTTCTACTACTTCAATTTATGCAAATTCCACATGGGGGACAGGCTCTGGCAGCCAGTCCTCTTCTCAGGGCTGCGGTAAGGTGATTGTGGATGGGACTGACCTGGAGGACTGGCCTACCATCACAGGCGGGGCCAAAATGAGTTCTGATGGGGCTGGAGGAGGGATGCATGAGCAAGATTGCCCCGGTAACAACAACAACAACAGTAGTGCCTCATGGGGTGAGAGAAACATCCAGCAAAAGGAAGGAGTGATAGGAGGAGGAGTAGGGAACATGGACAATCCTTCCCCACCTCGTTTTTCTCCTCTATCCTCTTCTTCCTCACTTAATGAATGTTCTCAGTCAAGTGGTGGTGTGTGGGTCTCCTCCACCTCGTCGCAGGTGGAAGGCGGGCCAGGATCAGCAGCATTTTACAGTTCCAAAGTCTCCCATCTTCTTCCTGGGCCTCAGGAGGGCCCTGTGGGTGGCAGCAGTAATGTTCCTGGTGCCAATTTCAACCCCAATGTGAACCCCTCTGCTTGGCCTGCCTTAGGACAAAGCGGGGCATCCACTTCAGCTAGCAACAGCCTTCCCCTACATTCATCCATTACTTCAGCTTCTTCATTTTCTGCCAGCACCACCACCACCACCCTTGTCACCACTGAAACACTTTCATCTGTGAATCCAACCGGTCTCTACCAGCAGCACATTGAAACAGCTGTGGGAGCCAAAAGTGAAGAACAGCAGCAGCACTTAGGAAACCCAGGGCTGGAGCTGGGTTCGGGTGGGGGATCAAGTGAAGCAGGACCAAATCAAGAAGGTGACACTGAGGAAACCTCTGGAGTTGTTAGTGAAATAGAAGGGAGTGGTAATCTTTCTGGTACTTCGTCTTCCTCCTCTGCTGCCTCCTCCTCTTGGAGATCTATGCCTCCAGTGTCCTCTGAACTCAGCATAGGTGCCTCCCAGGCAGATGGGTGGAGTGGAGGGACTGTAGGTCAGAGGCAGGAAGGGAACGTGTGGGGTTTTGGCAGTCAGGATGACAAGGCAGGCTGGGCTAGGGGAAATGGTGGGGAATCAGTTACCCCAGTGGTATCTCAGGGAGTATGGGAAGGACGCAGCTCAGAAGCAGACTGGTGTGGTACTGGAGAAGGTGCAAGTTCAAGTAATTTAGCAATAGGAAGTGGAAGAGGGATAGATGTGAGTAGCATCAGCAGTAGTGCAGGCAGTGTAGGTATCGGTGGTAGCAGTTTGGATGATTCTGCCTCACCAAAGTTTGCAACTATGACAAAAGCTTGGGACAATCAGAAAGGGATGGAAAGTGGGGATGGGGCAGTTGGGGAGTGGGATGGAGGAGGAGGGCAGGGTGGAGGCACTGGAGGTGGAGGACCTTCCTCCTCTAGTGGAGGTGGCTCTGTAGCTGGTAGTGGAGGCAGTGGGAGTGGTAGTGGACATAAGCAGGATCGCTCTTCTTCTGTTCGCCATCGCTCCCAGCAGTCCAATGCTGAAGTGGCCTTACTTGGTATGCTCAATCGATCAGATCTAGATCCCAAGGTCCTGTCTAACACGGGCTGGGGGCAGACCCAGATTCGGCAGAATGTGGCCTGGGATCTGGACACTACGACAGGAGCAGGGAACAGGAACGAAAGAAACCCATCGTCTTCGTCTGCATTCTCATCAGCCGTCATGAACACTACAACCTGTCGCAGTCCAAGATACCCTTCGAACACTGGCTCAGTATCTAACGATGCCTCTGCTGGCAGTCACACAACCAGCCTTAACTCTGGGTCTGCTACAGCTGGCGATGGTTGGGATGGTGGTGCTACACAGTCCACCCGTGGTCCTTTTATGCCAGGAAGGAAGCCAGGGTCATCTAAAGATGACATGGAGGGCAGCCAGGAGAAGGCAGCTGCTACAGGATGGGGTGACCCCCCACCTGAAAACCAGGGCAAAGGATGGACGAATGAAGAACAACAATGGGGGGATCGTAAAGGAGGAGGGCGAAACTGGACAGAGTTTGAAGAACAGGGTAGTGGGTGGGGTGGTGGTGGAGAGGATAAAGGAACAGGGGGTTGGAAGGAATCTACAAGAGGTGAGACAAGTGGCTGGGGAGGTGGAGGAGAATGGGGACAGAGAGACTCTAATCCTGGAGGGGGTTGGGGAGATGCACAAAGTAAAGGTGGAAGCAAACCTGATGATGGGTCTTCATGGCGAAATTTGGATGAAGGGGGATCTCAGCGAGGGCAATGGGGAGGAGGAGATGTTGGTGGAAGCAAATCCCACCAGGACTGGGGGAGTGCAAAGCCCCATGCAGCAGCACAGATACCAAACAGCCAAGTGGCACCAATGAAAGCCCCAAATCAACAGCAGCAGCAATCTCAAGGGCAGCAACCAACAGGAGGACCCATGCAAGGAGGCTGGAACAGGCAGTCAAGCATTGGAAGTGGAGGTCCACCTTCCAAGAATCAGAACCAAAGTTTGGGCTGGACCTCCGGCCCTATTCCCCAACTCTCTGGGGGTGGGGGTGACAACCTGGAGCCCAGCGGCTGGGAAGAGCCTTCCCCTCAATCCATCAGTCGCAAATTGGAAATTGATGATGGCACATCGGCTTGGGGGGACCCAAATCGCTGCAACAATAAGAATGTGAACTTATGGGACAGGAACAGTGTTACATCAGGCCAAAGTCACAGTCAGCAAGGTCCACCACCTCCACCCATGCAGCAACAAGCTCCTAGAAGGCAGCACAGCACCAACACAAACTCTGACAACGGAGCAGTTGGTAAGAACTGGCTGTTGGATAACAAATAAGAATGTCTGTCAAGTGACAGCTAAAGTAATTTCAACACCAATATAAAGACATAAAATTTCATACGTTTTTTTTTTTCTTCCATATTGTAAAGCCTGATGTCCAATTCTTTTAAATTTCCAGGCATATGGGGAGGACAAACTGTGGATAATGGTACAGGTGCTTGGGGTAAAGCATCAGACACAGCAACAGGTTGGGGTGAACTAGATGAACCCAGCAAACCATCTGGTTGGAGGAACCCTTCACCCAACCCTGGTAAACCTGGTAAGAGCAGATTATAATTGTGTAGCATGCTCTCATGTCTAAATTCTATGTTGTTGATTTCATTTTGTTATTACACATGATACATGAGGCTTACAGGTCATCTTTGTACCTATATTACATTTCTCAGAATGAGTGGGTTTCTAGCAAATGATAGAGAATCAATTGCTTACTTTGACCCTATGCTTTGCAGGTGCAAAGTCAATTGAAAGCTGGGGTGGGAAGGGAGACGGCTCCATCACAGCCTCCAGGCACCCCAGCTGGGAAGAAGAAGATGATGGTGGCGGAGGGGTCTGGAACAGCACTGGCTCCCAGGGAAGCAGCTCTTCCTTTAACTCTGGAGGCTGGGGTCAGACTCATGGAGGAAAGAGAGGCAATGTCAAGGTGGGAAAGGGTACATGTCCAAGAGCTTCTTGGGCATATACATAAAATATATGTGGAAGCAGTTGTTGTTTTGATTGGGAAACAGCTCAAATATCTGCTGTGTATTTTTTAGTTACTTTTTTGGATTGAGAGTACTTTTTACATTTCTTTCCTACAGAGTGGAGCAGGAGACAGCTGGATGAATCCAGTGTCACGCCAGTTCTCAAACATGGGCCTTCTGGTAACTTAATTTGGAATCTTAAGAAATGTAGTAATCAACAGTTGTAATCTGTACATGATTATTTAACTTGAATCCTCATGTATAGGACTTTCATTTCCCTTGAAAATACATGCTTGCATGAAAAATATTACCAAGAAGTATAAATTATTATTCAAGGTTTTACTTTGGTCCTTTGACATATGAAGGCACTAAATGACTTTGGTTTGCAGGGTGACGATTCAGGTATAGACAAAAAGATGGAAGGAGACAAAAGAGGAATAAATGACTATAATGGAGAGATGCGGAGGGGAGGAAGAAGCGGTGGAGGCTACCGCATTCCTGGTTCCAAAGACATGGGTCCTGTTGACATGGGGACCTACGGTGAGAAGGTAAGAGTCTGTAGTGGTAACTACTGTTTCATCAAGCTTTAACTGTTCAGTTTCCAAAATTAATGTTTTTAGTATGTTTAGTTTTATAATTCACAATATCAAGTGTGTGTCAACTTTAAGTTCACATGTACTTTTTTTTTTTCTGTACATATGACACTGCCAGAAGTTAAAACTTTTGGGTGTGGTGAAACCCAAATAAGAAGGGAAATTACTTACAGCAAGAAAGAAATGATCAGCCTCTCAACTCTGAATTAAATCAAATTAATAACTAATTTGAGAAAATATTATAAACTCTGGCCCAGCAGGAGTCTTTCTGTGTGACGTTTTCGTGTACTCTTCGTGTTGCGTGGGTTTTCTCTAGGTACTCCAGCTTCCTCCAACAGTCCAAAAAACATGTATGTTAGGTTGATTTGAGAAATCTAAATTGCCCGTAGGTGTGAGTGTGCATGGATGTTTGTCTATGTATGTGGCTCTGCAATAGACTGACGACCTGTCCAGGGTGTACCCCTGCCTATCTGCCTGTAATGAGCTGGGATGGGCTCCAGCAGACCCCCGTGACCCTGTAAAAGCATTGAGCGGGTGTAGAAAATGGGAGGATGGATTATAAACCCTTTGTTGTACATTGTTTCTATTGTCCTCCAGATGGGTGGCCATGGAGTGTTTGTCGGTGGAGGAGGAGGAGGGATGCATCAGCCTCGAGGGATGCACCAGCCTGGCATGCATCCGATGAACCCCTCCCAGGGGTTACGTGCACAAGTGCCTCATCAGTTCCTCTCTGCTCAGGTTTGTGTCTCCCACCATTCAGTTTAAGTCTCATTTGCTTCTCTAAGAGACTGATGGTTTGCTTTAGCTTGTGTAGACACATTGGTTGTATAATTTTAAAAGTGGTTTGTCAGTTTTGAGCCGGAGTTAGGTTCATACACAATGTTTAGACATGATGTGATTCACAGATGTGAAAAAGAAAGCACATCCCCTGTAAATCGTAAGGTGGTGGTTTTTTTTCTCTATCACTTAGCCTTAAAATTAGGTAAATACATCTTCAGCTGAACAATGCATGAGATATTACATTGCTGTTATTTAATTTACCAAAAAGTGTGGGTCAAAACCGATTGAGTAACTTGTAGAACCTAATTTAGCAACAAGACCATGCTGTAGCTGTTTTTCTATATCAGTCTCTTGTATCATTGTGGAACAATTTTGGTTCACTTCTCTTTGCAACTTTCTTTCATTTCATTGAAAATTGGAGATATTTGTTAACGCAGATCTCGCCCCATTGCAACATTCAATAATACAACTTTCAGAGACAAAACTGTGTTATTTAACACTTTAACGACACAGCAGGATGGAGGCAATGAGCCTTATCAGACAGACCTTTTAAATACAGTTAAACCAACATTCAGACACCTTATATAACCCTGGCTTCCTTCCTGGCGTAAAAGGACCACGGGTGAACAAACATTCAGAGTCTGTTTTGAGTGGGATATTTAAGAACTTCTCGCCTCTTCATTCTGAAGCTGACTGCTTGCTCCCATCCTGCTCCTATCCAAGCTTCTCACACAGCTGCAAGACTGTCAGCAGTTTGGAGCAGGAATCAGTTGCAAAGTCCTGATTTTATATTGAACTGCACTTAACAAAATAAGTCAGCTATTGTCCTATTCCTGAATCAAGAGAGGCTGAGAAAGAATCCTTCTCTTTTGATTATAACCTGCGGAATCACCTGGAATACTCTCGCCGTACAGAGACTTAACATCTTTAAAAGGATTACTGCTAATCTTACTTGGTGGGCTAAGTGCTCGTAAACTGTGCTCACTTACGCATGTTAGACACGTTCAGACCACCTTAGCACTAAACTAGTGGGTTATGAACCCTGTCTGAAAGAGAGATAGGATAGGATATTGCAATATCTTAATCCCTTTCTTTTTCATGTATTCTGTTGTAGAGTTGTGGTGGTTTTAGAGTCATTTGTTGTGCTGCATGATAGAATTTTGGTCAAGTTTTCCCTGACAGATGGTCTTGTATCTAGAAAAAAAACAATACTCTCAAAAATACTTTAGTATATAGACCTTATGGTTAAACTTGCCTCATTACTTGTAAAATGTGCAGGATGTTTGGCTGCAAGACAAACCGAAATCATCAACCTTCCACCACCGTACTTGTAAGGGCTGTTCTTTCATTTTCTTCAATATATGGTGGTTTGCATAGTGGTATCTTTTGTCTAATCTGTCCAGTGGACAAGGTTCCAGAGGTCTTGTCGTTTGTTCGGATGCAACTTTCCAAACCTGTGCCGGAGTGCAATATTCTTCTTAGATAGAAGAGGCTGTCTCCTAACTACTCTTCCAAACAAACTACACTACATATGTGGACCCTTTTTTTGCATTGCACTGTTATCAAGAGCAGCATTTAACCTGCTAACTGAACCCTGATGAGTCTGAGATGTAGTGCTTGGTTTTTGTGCTTTCTCTGTGAACTGTATGATCCAACCTTGGTGTAAACTTCCTGCTAAGACTGGCAGTTGTCTTCAATGTTTTCCAATTTTGAAGTGATGCACTTCAAATAATGAGGCAACATCCTTCATAACCCTTCCAAAACTGATGAACAACAACAGTTCATTAATTGTGGCACATGGCTTTGCTCCTTGGGTTTTTATTTACACACCTGAGCTCTCCAGACCAGCAATCTGACAAAACTTGTGCTTTTGTAGAGATGTTCGCACTCAGCTGATGATCAGTTAGTCAGGCGCTTTTGATCAACAGCACCCGACTGCTACTTTATCACTTATTTTTGATGAACGCAATAAATGTATACTTGGGGATTCCGGTGTTGCTACTTCCTTTTTATTGTAGTTTTTCTTAATTAAATAACATTGTTTTATATCATACATTTTTGTTCATCTGAAGTCTTACCTGATTTTAAGAGAATAACAATATTGTTGTTTGCCCTGATCTGTAAAACCTTCCAGGTGAAGATGTTTGTTTGTAATACTTACAAACTTACTTTTTTGAGGGGTGCAACATGTATGCGGTATATATGCCTCAAATGAAGAGCTCTTGTTGAATTTGGTGTTCCTGTTCTCTTATTAATGTGTCACAAAGTGTCCCTATTGGCGCTTATTTCGGTACAAATTCTTGTGACCTACAGGTGCCGGGTCCTATGCTGAAGCAGATGCCCTCTCCTGGTGGCAGCGTGGGCGGGGTGGGAGGTGTCGGTGGTGTTGGAAGTGTTGGAGGGGTGGGTGGTGTTGGTGGAGGAGTGTTCGCTCCCCAGATTTCACCGCAGCAGCTAGCAATGCTGAGCAACATTTACCCCCACATGCAGCAGTTCCATCTGGTATGTGCTAAAATGTCGTGATCCTTGATTGAGAGATTTGTCACATTGAAATTAATAACCCATCATTGACTGTTATGTACAGTTTTTGTGTGATGGTATAATTGAAGGAGAACTGATGCAAACTTAGCCTGTGTAACTGAGTTACAATGCAAGTTAAAGAAGCCTTTAAAGGGAAAAAGCAATGCCTGTATTTCTCAGTTTCCCTTGATCTCTAACCACTTCTGACCATGAACCCACAGGCTTGTCAGCTCTTACTACAACAGCAGCAACAACAGCAGCAGCTTCTGCAGAACCAGCGGAAGTTCCCACAACCTCAGCCTCTGAGGCAGCAGCCAGATCCACAGCAGGTGAGCATATCGCCATATTAGCTCTTGATGCCATGTGTTTATTTCCGTGTAGTCCTTTTGATCACAAGAACCTTTCAGAATTAAACTTGGTTAAGCAACACTGTTTACTCACCAACATGTCCTTTTATATTTCGTTTTTTGTTTTTTAAACAATTTGTTCTCAGTTGGCGAGGATTATGGCTATTCTGCAACAACAGAGACAGCATCAACAGAGTGGAGTTGGAGGAACAGCAGCAGGTGGAGGGAGCTCCAAATTGTCCCCATCTCACCTGGGAGGAGGCCTATCAAAACAGCCCATGGTAGACCCCCTTCCACATCCTGGAATGGGGGGTCCCTTATCAGATCTCCATGCCAAACCACAAGGCATGTATACGGGTGAGTCTACCCAGCACACCAGCTTGCCAGAAGAACGGATTGAGCCAAGTAATAATGGAAGGTTATGTGTATCTACCTGTAGCTTAAAAGCACATCTAAATTTAGGAGAATGTCATCTGTAGATCATTAGTCATTTGTAATCATACAAAGCATGACATACTATGCACATTCGGAACACCAAATGAACAGGAAAATCTTAGGTCTGAGCCTAGAAAGACCATTAACTCACTTTAAAAAAGATAATCGTAAAACAGGCTGCTGAGAGAACACATCACAAAAAGATGAGATGCACCGTGTCCCAGATAACTGGTCAGGTCATAGAGGCCAGCTGCTCCACGGTTCAAAAACAAGCCTGTTTGCTGAAAGCAAAAACCCCATGGATTGAAATGATGTAAGGATCACCACTCCGCAACAAAAAACTCACTGACCCAGCAGCTGAAGGACAACAAAAACATCCCCACTGTCTATAACCTAGCTCTGAATTTGGACTTACCTTTGCTGTTTCACCACCATAAATCATGCTCCAGTGTGAAACTCCACTGGACTCATGTAATCTCAGACCTCTTTCCAAAATCTGAATTATTTTTGCTCTGACATTTTTTTTTTTTTTTTTTTTTTTTTAAATACAAGAAAAAGCATACATAAGTAGATATCCTCACTAATAAACAATCTTTTAGTAATACTGATTGCATTATGCCTGAAGTGACATCGAGGAATTAATCATTTAGGGACGTTAATGTCAACAGGTTTAAGTTTGGTACAGGATGTGACAGTGGTATGTGAAAATGTGCAAACGTAGCCAATTTAGAAAACTCTTATAAATTTCTGTAAAAAAAAAAAACTTCTCATGAAAGGTGTTACACAATAGTTTAGGTTCAATAAATGGTGTGATGTTATAAAATATATTTCAAGAATGTTTAAAGTTTCACTACCTTAATTAAAGAGATTTTGACTCTAAGATTGGACTTTCATTTTAATTTACTCTGGCCTGGTAATATTTATACTTATTTTTACACTTCTTTTGTAATGATAAACATGTTACTTTTTGTTTTGATACTGGATATATTTAAAAACACACCTTGTTTTTTCTGAAGTTGTACTCCTTTTAAACTGGTTATGTCACTTTCCAGCAGGAATTCCAAAAGTCGTTACAAAGGCGTTTAATGTCTACATTCTTCTTCCCAGGACTTGCACCTGGTGGCACCTTGTCCTCGCTGGAGCTCAGTCCCATGATGGGAGGGATGAAGGACGTAGGTGGACAGCAGTCCCGCTTCAAATGGATGATGGAGGGACACTCTCCAGCTCCCTCTCCACCAGACACAACCCTTCACAAGAATGGTGGGTGAACAGACAGTTTGCTGGATTATTTTATTTTACTTTTTTTTTTTTTTTCTTTTTTAATTCTTGCATCGGGAAAACACACCCCTCAGGCTGTTATGGATGTTGTAATCAGTTTCTTTCACACACTGTCTGTATGAGACACTGTGAATTGGCATTTTGCAGCATATTGATGTCAATCTGTTTGACCTCATTTCTCTCCTGTGTTATCTCTAAGGCCCTTTACCCAGTGGGATAAAGGTTCGAGGAGGGTCCCCTTACTCCCAGTACGACCTGCTGGGCAGTGAAGGTTTAGGAATTGCACCTCAGGGCTCTGCAGACAGCTGGCACCGGACTCCTGGAAGTAAAATGGGGAACAAACCTGCCACATCTAGTTGGCCTCCAGGTGAGTTTAGCTCCCTCTGCCATTTCTTACCAAATAAAGTAAAGCCTGAAGAGGAATGTGCCATAGAAATTGCTTTTTTTTTTCTTTAATACTGAAGTTCAAAACCTATTGAGGTGCAAACTGATTCAGTTTCACCTGTTTGTTCAGAGAGAAGAATAGTCTTATTTAAATCAAAACCTTAAGAACAAATGGCCACAGTAAGATTTGTATGTAGTGCTGCATTAATTTGACTAATAAAATGTTTTCTGATCTCTGATGACAGAGTTCCAGCCCGGTGTGCCCTGGAAAGGAATGCAGAGTAGTGGAGACCCAGAATCTGATCCCTACATGACCCCCGGTAGTGTTCTTGGTTCCCCAGGATCCCCGAACCTCAATGACCCTGACCACCAGTTACTGCGAGATAACATAGGTATTTAATTAAATGTGCAAAATCCATGAGTTTAACTGTTGGATATAACATTGTCTTTATGTCACTAATACAGCAAAAAGTATAAAAAAAGGGGACACTAATGGTGGTAATTGCAATCTGATGAAGTGTAGAGTGAAGAAAAGCATATCAAGTGCTGCTATTTAATCGGCTTCAGTTGTTAATGGAATATATAACGTTAAATTCCATTTTTAAATCTGTGGCTGCTGTCTGTTGCGACTAAGGCTGAATAATAAATCTATTCATTGCTTTTATCTAAACTGCGTTTCAACTGCAGGACTTTTCTCCAGGCACAAAGAACCTTGCAGATATGTAAATTTAAACCCCAGGGGAGTATTTTACCCCACAGGTAATCCCCCAGTCCCTGCTGTGGGGGGATTATTTCTGGATTTTTGATGTGGAGTTGTGTGACGTTCTCATGAGCGGTTGGTGTTTTACCTGCAGTAGATGGCACCCACAGTGCCCTCAGTTTAAAGAATCATTGAGAATGTTTTCTTTCTTTTTTTAAAAAAGAAAAAAGCTTGGTGGCAGTATGAAACCCACCAATGCCAGCTACTATGGACAGAGGTGGAAGCTGTTATATTGTCATTGTATTTAACTAAAAGTGTCTTGAAGAGATTTTAAGATCTCTGAAAATTGTTTCAGCTTCTGAAAATATAAAATATTTGTCCTTTAAGATAATATTGTAATGTTTTGCAGGGCCAAACCCCTCTCTCAACACCTCGCTGCCTTCACCTGGTGCCTGGCCCTACAGTGCCTCAGACAGCTCCCTCAGCAATGCACACAGCACAGGTACACATGTGTATATACAATTTTAATTCTTTATTTCCTTTTTGCAGGCAGCACTTTGCTTTCAATGTTAAGCAAATTGCCTCTCTGTAGGTTTTTTTTTTTTTTTTTTTTAAATAAATGCATTTTCATCCTCTCCCTCACACTTTCCACATCTCCTCTTTAGGAAAGTACTCTGAGTACAAGCCCAGCTGGCCTCCCGAGCCCATCGGACAGAACAAATTGTGGAAGACCAATCGCAACAGCTCGCAGCTGCCACGTCCCCCTCCCGGCCTTACCAATCAGAAGCAGGCCTCGCCCTCCCCATGGGGCACTGGAGGTCCTCGGTCAGCCCGGAGCTGGGGAGGGGGTGGGATTAATCAAGAATCGAGATTTGGGCCAGGTACTTTTTTTTTTTTATTACAGCGAATTTGTTTTGTAACCATTTTTTAGTTTATGATCAACTTTATACTGTGTAAACCTTTCTCAGATGAAAGGCTCACTCAGGCCAGACAACACTGTCTTGAATAAAATTAATAATCTGACTGTCTTTTGTCACCAACCATGCCATGCCCACATTGTTTATCCTCTTTTTTTTTTTTTTTTTTTTTTTTTTTTTTTCTAACCACCTCCTCCCATCATGTCTTGTTTTTCTTTGTAGGCTCTGCTTGGAGTGACGGCGTTGCCTCCAGAGGCAGCTGCTGGCTGCTGCTGAGTAACCTGACTCCTCAGGTAAGGAGTGAGGGAAGAACAGGTTCAGAGACATGGAAATTGTAACAAGAGATTAAACAGATGGCTAACAATGTCACAGCTTGTTGTCTATAAACAAATATGGCAGGACACGGATATAAAAACAAGCTGTACAAGGAGTTTTAATTTAAATTTGTATCATATTTGAGTCGTGTTGACTGAGGTGGAGGATAGTGAGGTGTTGTTCAGTCACTTTGGAGATATCTCCAGTGTGTTCTAGGTGTACCTCTGGCTTTCTCCTGGTTGGACATGCCTCAAACACTTCCCCAGGAAGGCATCCAGGAGGTATCCTAACCAGGTGTCTAAACAACCTTAGTTGGTTCCTTTCAAAGGGAGCAGCAGCAGCTCTACTCCAAATCCCAGAGAACCAAATTTCTTACTCTATCTCTGAGAGACAGCCTGTGGAGGAAACTCATTTCAGCGGTTTGTATTTGTAGGAAGTGTTTTCAGTCACTTCCTCCAATTTGTGACCATAAGTCAGGATAGGAACATAGATCAATTGATAAGCAGAGAGCCTCTCCTTTTAGGTTGGCTCTTTGCACCGCAGCAGAAGCTCCTGTTAAATCTGTTGATAATTCAAGTGAATCCTCCATTTCAGTTTTTATTAAAAAATTTTTAGGTAAAAGTACTAATTCCTGCATCACTTTTTTTAGTATACTTTAATTAAATGTCAAATATTTTCATTGCATCAATATTAATATAATAGAACACAAATAAATGTTTTATCTCAAGTCCAAAGGTTAAACAAATGTGTCCGTTTTCATAAGTAATTTTTTTCTTCCTCCAATATTTAGAAATGTTGAATGTCTTCCACCTTACAAACGTCTTCACTATGACATAATTCATCAATACCGTAAAACTGGTCATGGCTTATTTTCAGAAATATTAAAGCGCTGTGCTCTGTTTATAAATCGCACGCAGCACTGCGTGACTTTGCTGTAATTTAATTGTGACGGTGGATGAGCCGTGTACTTTTTGGGGGGTTTTGTAGAGATGTCACTTGCATGATACCCCTTCTCTTAAATAAAAAGCTTATAAATGAAAATATTTCATTTTAATTACACAAGCCATCCCTTTGTCCATACTTGGAGGTCATGCACACAGGCTTGCACAACTTCTGTCTTACTGTAACTGTTACACAATTACCAATCAATAAACCGTGGTGTACTGTGTACTTCATAATAACATATTCATATGCATAACCATTGTTTTATAACTTCCTAGCCTCCATGACCTTTGCCTGGCCTCATAGCTGAAGTCTTGAGATGGATAATTACTGTGGAATTGTTAGATTTCACATACACACAGACACTAACACAAAATATCATGCACTTAATTTCTCTTTTCTTTTCCTGCAGATCGATGGCTCCACACTGAGGACCATCTGTATGCAGCATGGCCCCCTGCTGACCTTTCACCTGGGCCTAACCCAGGGCAGTGCTCTGATTCGTTACAGCAGCCGGCAGGAAGCAGCCAAGGCCCAGGGTGCACTGCACATGTATGTTTACCAGTAGTCTCACTGGTGCACAGATACAAACCCTTTAACATGTTGATCTAAAGAGCTTTGTATTGTCTTCTCTCAGGTGTGTTCTGGGAAACACCACGATCCTTGCAGAATTTGTGAGTGAAGAAGAAGTTGCACGCTATTTTGCACATTCCCAGGCTGGAGGGGCGGAAGGTGTCAGCTCAGGGGGAGCAGCAGGCAGCGTGGCGCCTGGTTCATCTGGACCGGCCGCAGCTGTGGCCAGCAGCGGCGGAAGTTCTCCAGGGAGTGAGCGGGCAGCAGTGGGTGCGTCTTCAGGAGGAAATGGAAATGGTGGTGGAGGAGGAGAAAGCGGAGCAGGGGCAATGGCTGGCGTGAGGTCATCCGGTTCTGGGTGGCAAAGTCTCGATGGTACAGGCACTTCTTCAGAAACGTCTTCAGCCCAAGGACCTGGGTTGGGGATATTTTCCCAGTGGAGCACCAATGGGGCAGGGGAGGGAGGAGTTGTTGGGGGAGTAGAGACTGGGAGGTCTGGGCTGTGGGGGGGCATGACTGCAGGATATCCAAGCAGCAGCCTGTGGGGGGCACCACAAATGGAGGAAAGGCACCAAATGGACAGCCCTGCTGGACTGTTGCCTGGCAACCTATTGGGGGGAGGGGCTGATTCCATCTAATGAGTCCCCTCTATTTGTATGTGTGGGGTTTGGACACTGTTATGGCATACACTGGGATACATATGTACTTACTATGGCACACACACAAACATATACACATTTACACAGAAAGCATATTAATGTACTACATACACATGCATACGTATGCATAGTACATGCATAAAGCAGAAATGTGAGACATGCTTACACATTCTCATGGCCAGACTTAAGCTATTATTAAAAAAAACAAAAAAAAAAAACAAATGCAGGGACTGTTAGATGTGTATTCAGCCTTTTTCCACAGATGAAGATTTCAACTGCTTAGACTTGAAACCTGTAAAAGAATGAAAAGTCATTTAGTCTGAAAGACTTGACTGGATTGCAATGTGCTTAGTAAATAGGGGACTTTTCAACAGATTTACATAAACATGCACACACCAAATACAGAGAAGCCTTCAGACAGATAGGCACTGTAAACAGCATTACCTTCATCGTATAAGAGAATTTAAAACTACTACATGATGTGAGGTTTAAGTGCAGTTTGTATTCACATCCCATTTAAAGATGGAGATTGAATCCAAACACATGCAAACAGTTCTGATTGACAACAGAACTGTATCTTACTGTGTATGTTAAGTTTATTTTTTTTCTGTTTATTTGTATGTATGGTTTTACTTTTTGAACAGTGAAAATATTGAAAAAGTTATTGTTTTCAAAATGCTGACCTCCTACTGTTGTATCTCACGCACTCTGTCTCTGTTATTCTCCCTTGGACATATTTGTTACTGTTGCAGTGATAAATGTTAAATTGCTGGCAGTTTCAGGCTATAATGCATTTCTCCACGTGTCGATGCTGCGTGCAGCATCGTACACACCGAGTATGAGTGAGACTGAGACCAAGTAAGTGGATTAAACCACTTGTGTGAATGTGAGGATAATGTGTGCATGTTAATGCCTGTCATAATGTGGGCAAGGCTGCTTGCGATACAGAAGGTCTATACAAAAAATGTTTTGAGTGCATTTGGTATACTGCTGACTGTGTGTTAAGAAATATTGGCACTAATGCTTTTTTTTTTCTCTCATTTGAAGTTTTTTATTTTAGCAGACTTGTCTTTTTTTATTGTCTGACCTGCAATAATAAAAAATGAAAAAAAAAAAAAAAAGAACATTTTAATGTCACAAAGAGCTGAAGGCATATGCGTTTAGAAAATGGACATGCCAAATCTTATCAAACTGTGGAGCGGGTGGGAGGGGTGGGTGGGTTGTTTACAGATTACAGAGTAAGCGTTACCGTACGTTTTTAATGTTCTGTTGTTGTGTATTCGTTTTAAATTAAGACGGGCTTTAACACTCCTGTTCAGTGTTTTCGTTTTGAGATTTTACAAAGGAAAATTTTATTTAAACAATGAGAACAAGATTAATAAAGAAGAAAGTATTGGCTTCTAAATGTGTGCTTGTGATTTATTTGTAAGTTCAGGCTTCTGCCTGGTGCTATTAAAAAAAAACAACTGAACTCTATAAGAACACTTTTTTTAACTATATATTCCACTGTTAAACAGTTGAAGACACCTTTATTTAGACAGAATTTTAGCTGAATGTGTTGACTGACTTAATTGATTTTAATTTTTGTATTTCTCATGTTTATATTGCTGCACTTTGTGATGGACTTTGTGATTTTTATCTGTGTAAAGTGCTATATGAATAAACTTTACTTACAAATAAACTTTTAAGGAACATTAAAACAGTCCTAAGACTGATATTAGATAAGTGTAAACTTTCATCTTGTATAAAACAACATAAATCAAAGCAGTTTTCAAAGATAACTGTGTGTTTGCTGATTTTTTGGAACTTGGAGCGATTGACTCACATCCAAATAAATTGCTATTTTAAGCCTCTGACAAGACTCAAAAATTGAATTTCACTTCAGTGATATTGAGGATACTGTGATAGACTGGTGACCTTGTGACAAAAGTAAGAAATGTTTGACCACTGGGGTCAAAAGTGAAAATAAACACACAAACTGTTTAAAAAACTATTTGGTCTTTGTAGCCAGATTTCACATGCATAACAAGTGAAGAAGGATTTTTTTTGTACTAAATTATATAAACTGATAGACTTCTGTTTAAGTAGGGGCATAGTCCTTTTATTGGGAGCTGGTTTAGCCAATGACTAGCTGCCATCACTTCCTTATCAGTCATCATCATGCCAGGAAGCTTAGCTGAGCAGTTGGCAGACTGGACTGACCCACTGTTGGTTGAATGCATCTGTCATTTCTGATTTTATCGCTGAAATGACATTTGAAACAAAATATTCTGCTGCAAGCATTCACTGGCAACTTCACAGTTAATCAGCTGAAGAAGCTGGAAGCCACAGCTAACTTGGATCGACATTAGATGGTTGTGTTTTCAGGCTATTTCTCCCATCAATTTGCTCAGAAAAAAAAAAAAAACATTTACTGTAAAAATAACTGGACAAAATCTATGTGGCATCACCCATGGGTTTTCTGATAAGGCGTTTTGAAGCCTTATTTTCCTACAAATTTTCTTATTTCCACATTGGCATCAGTCCAGAGATTAGAATAATCCAGAAGTTAGACTCATGGGTGATGTCTCAGAGGATTTGTCCAGTAATCTTTACAGTCTGACGATGCCAGATGTCTCACTAACCTTATTTAGCATAAACTTCATCCTATTTTAAACACTGGCCTTACATTATTTACCTGCTCTGATATATTCATGAGTTATCATTGTGCTGCTGCTGCAAGTCCAGGAAAATATGAATGCAGATCGAGCAATAATGCAGACAAAAACATTAAGTATGTGTTTGGTAGCAGGCTGTGCAACCTCATTCAATTCACTTTAATTCAGTTCAATTCAGCTCACTACAGTTAAAAAATATTGCATTAATCCAGGAAGCCAAATTAATTATGAAATGAATATACGTAATGAATATACATAACACATATGGCTGTTTATATGCAAACAAATCCCTCTTACTTAAAATGATTGACTAAAGAAACAGGAACATGACAGAGGAAATAGTAGTTACGTGAGACGTTCCCTTTAAAGGGCGGTACCCTGACGTCTAGAACATGACATCATTGACGTTGTGAACAGGCACGTTGTTAAGTAACTAGGAGGAGGGGGAAGCGGGACCAGATTTGAGAACGGTCTGTGTTGCTGGAGCATCTCAGGGACTATCAACAGGGAGCACAACCGACGACTGAGCTTTGAGCTGAGGGTATGAGAGCTGCCAGAATCCGCTCCCATCCTCCTCTGGCTGGGCTCGTATCCGACTGACAACCATCGGATCAGAAACTCCACTTCATCAGCTGTCGGACCAACCTGATATCTGGTGAGTGTTGGGTCGAGGAACCGGACAAACCAAGGGGGAAAAGGGGCCCGATTCGACCGAATCCGAGTCTCCTGTTCACGGCTTACAGGAGAGGGGGAGGGGGCGAGTAGTAGGACTGGCTATGTTCACAGGCTAGTTAAATACATACAAGGGCGCGGCTGTAAATATGATAAAACAAAATGGGGCGAAGTGCTATATAAATGTTTAAAACTGTCTGTAATTTTGCAACTGTTAACGGCGAAATACGTATCACGGTTTCGTTAACGTATTTGTACTAGCTTACTCGTAGCAGCTAACACTTAACTCACGCCAGTTCATGCAGCTGTATATCGAACTTATGGTAGTTAGGCGTTTTTTTTTTTGTTTGTTTTAAATAAAAACATTTTGTAAAACCATGTCTACTACTAGATGACGGAAAATAATGAAAAATAAATCATTGTATTCAGACTTACACATTTAATTGCAACGTGAAAAGAAGGGAAGTCTACAATCCGCTATTGCCGACATAAAACGGACCTTTTGTGTATAAATGTGGCCGAGGCACACTGGTTGTTTGTGCAGCTACAGCTGTGAGAGGCGTAACGCCGTCAGTGTGATGTGATTGCGAAATATTTTGGCTTTCGTCTCTGATACTTTTTCGGTTTGAAGAGGGCTATTCACTTTACGTGTAACAGTATATTCTCATAAATGCACGGGTTTGACTGACGTTTGTCCAGAAACGCTGCAGGATTTCACCTTAGCATCATTATTATGATTTATGGGACCTGAATCCATAGTATCCCACCACCACTACGGGACATCGTGTCTCCACATCGACTAAGACTCCCCCTAACCAGCAGATGTGTACTGTACATCTTGACCAATCCACTCTCTAGTACACGATTACAACCGTAATAGCACATGTTGTTTTTCCAGTGCAGTGTGACAGGCTAATTCCTTTTCCTTCACGTTACACAGGCTGTCTTTGAATCCTTTAATGGGTGTCACATTTGCTGTCAAGTTTTTACTAGATGGATTTTTGTCATTCGAAGACCTACCACAAAATTTAAATGCAATGAACGCTTAAGTTTATACGAATGACAAAACTTGCATCCAGTTTAACACCATTAAGTATTTTGTGTTTGCAGCTCCTGTACTGAGTAATTAATCAGTAGCACTTACTTGGTAGCCTTGTGATTAATGCTGCTCCCTAAATCTGTTTTTTGGCTGCCCCACCTGAGGCACCCCCACCGTGCAGTGAACTCTAACCCTTTGTTAAGCTCCTACTATGGCAAGTTAATGGCATTGAAAGCAAGGTCTTGAAGATTCCATGTTACCTTGTGTTTAATTGGTCAGTATTTCATCATGAGATGGAATCAGTTTTAAGCATGAAGTTGGTGTCTGGAGCTTGTTTCCTCCTGCTTATACTCAAGAAGATAAATTCGCTTGAAATAACTGGAATTCTTGGTGACATCACATGCAAGGAAGCGAGGAGTTCTGCAGAATTGATATTCTGCTTGCTTTACTTGGTATGTCCATGAAAGTGAGCTTGTCATGCAACTTTTTTTTCTTTCTTCCCCTTCAAGAGATCTGGATTGGGGTCACTCTTCAGATTCAGGAATTGGTAAAGAGTACATGTCTTAGTGAACCGGCTTGACATGAACTTATTTGAAAGCTTGGCCTAACTGGGAGTGTTATTACTAGTTAAGGTAAGGCAGCACTGCTTTTGGACTGGGGTTCATGGGGAACTAAAAATGCTTTTTTTTTTTTTTTTGATGATACTGGATTCCAAATTAGTGTTGAATTGTCTGCAGTACTTGGCTATCTGAAGTTCATTACAGAGGATTGTCTGAGGGCCTTGACATAGATAAAGCCAGCCAGTGCTGTGAGGCTGCTCATGCCATCCTTCCTTTGGCAGTGCCAGTGCAAAGCAGAAGAGAGTTTAGTCCTGCTCTTGCAATAGCTGCTCAATGTGGCGTGGCAGAGCGAGTGCTAAATAAGTGATGACCCTGCTCCAGCATCACATGGAGCCCTGCTCAAAAATTGCGCTTCGTTTCCTCATGTGCAGCATTTGTCTGCAGTTCACTCCTCTTTCGAGTGGAAACTGCTATTTGCACGTTGCCCTGGTTTTTCTCTACATCTTACTCCTACCTCCCCTGTTTTTTGCTGAGCTCACAACATCCCCCACCCTTCTACACAACACTACACTACAAATCTCATCCTGCGTTTCTGGAGGCCAGACAGCTGTTTGCTGACCAGATAGCGCTGCTTAGGCTGCAGTCACACAAACATGTGGCCAGTGTGTCTGGGATTGATTCTTATCATGTGAGCAGCTGGAAAACTTGAGGATAGACTCCCTTCATCTCCCTCTTAGGAAGATTGAGCCAATAATCTTATTTTCCATGTTTCCATACTTGATCCTAGAATGTTTCAAATTTATTGATGAAGAAAAAAAGGATGAATCTTAGATGATTTAGCCTTATGATATGTCCTTTTTCTAACAATATCTGCATTATCTGATGACAGTGACAACTTGCAAACATGGAGCTGAGAGTGGGGAATAAATACCGGCTGGGGCGAAAGATCGGGAGTGGTTCCTTTGGAGACATTTACCTTGGTGAGTTGGACACTTCTGGATGCCGTGCCTAATGTTGTTTTTCTCTGTTGTTAAAGTTGTTTCCATGTAAATTTAGGAACATTCTTTCCTGATTCTGTTCTGTTAACACCCCTCTTTATTTTCACTTTCCATTGTTGTCCTTCATGTTCCTGGTTTTATTATATGTCCTTACAGCTGTGGATATTTCTGTATTCATCTTGTCAGGTGCCAACATCGCTACTGGTGAGGAAGTGGCCATCAAGCTGGAATGTGTGAAGACCAAACATCCACAGCTGCACATTGAAAGCAAGTTTTATAAGATGATGCAAGGAGGAGGTAAGCAAATTTCAGGTTTGATGCACTCGTCAAGATTGTCATCCATTCTCAACATTCTTTGGATGTAATTCAAATTCAAATATCCTACCAGCAAATATCAAATTCAAATATCCTACCAGCAATAAAAAAATGTCTAAGAATCTGTCAATACCTTTTTTATTTTCCTCCCTTAATTCTTCTTAAATTGAACTTCCTCTCAGATTATTATTATTAGGAAAATAGTTCAGGACTTGACAACATGTGTTATATGTTAAATAATAGAATTTGTAGTTGAGCCTATGAAAGAAAATAAGTTCAGACTTTGTCATTTATAAATGAATGTCTTTTCTAGTGGGTATTCCATCAATAAAGTGGTGCGGTGCAGAGGGAGACTACAACGTGATGGTGATGGAGCTGCTTGGCCCCAGTCTGGAGGACCTCTTCAACTTCTGCTCCCGGAAGTTCAGCCTAAAGACTGTTCTGCTTTTGGCAGATCAGATGGTATGACATAAACCTTTCATTAAACTTTGGGGCATTAGGACAGTTGAACAGTTCCCTTAAATAAGACCGCATCATGTTAAATCTTTTTGTTGGTATTGCTGGTGCTTTGTTCTATACATGCACATTGGATGTGATACCCTAAAGCCTCTTTTAAGATAATGATGTTTTGGTTTCTTCTCATCTTGTGCATCCAGTGTACTTTGTGATGTTGCCTCAGAACATGCTGGCCTAGATATTTCATTTCATGCATGGTGCTCTCTGCTCGTGTCACCTTTTGTTCTAACTGGTCCTTTTTGCTGTGTCGGGCTTCTGTATATGGGTGTTTGACTCTTCATTTACAGCTTGGGGTCAGGGCCATTTAGTGGCCTCTCTTCATGTCCCGTAGCTCTTTTCCATCCTTTTGTGTCTTGGTTTGCTTCAGCCAGGTATTAACTTCAGCAAATACTGCTGAATAAAAGAATACAAAAACGACTTGGGACAATGTTGTGTGTACATTATAGCTGCATCTTCTGTGGCCCAAATTATTTTGTTTTCTTGAGAACCTGACAGTTTTGTATTGCTCTTTTCCAGATTAGTCGCATTGAGTATATCCACTCCAAGAATTTCATCCACCGTGACGTGAAGCCAGACAACTTCCTAATGGGGCTCGGCAAGAAGGGTAACCTGGTGTACATCATCGACTTTGGTCTGGCCAAAAAGTACCGCGATGCCCGCACACACCAGCACATCCCTTATAGAGAGAACAAGAACCTGACTGGAACAGCACGTTACGCCTCCATCAACACACATCTTGGGATTGGTACGGTTTTATTTATTTAAAGTATTACTAGTATGGTGGATGGGTTCAATATCTAAATGTGTGGACAATCATGACTCGAGCAGGCTGAGAGAGGAACAACATGAAATGTTTTGGTTCAGACCAGTGCTTTTTTTTCTGCACACAGCTATTCGGATTTGTGATTTACAAAACATTTTTCTCTCTCCTAGTCACACTATTCTGTTTTTGTTGGCACCTGGCTGTATACAGCTTGTTAAATACATCTGAGTACTGTATTTGGACCACATATTTCTAGTTGATCTGCCTAGAATTTTGTGTTTATCGGTCAATCGGTCGGTTTAATCTCATTGAAAATGTGCTCTGAACATTTTAGTAATTTTGGATGTTTTGTTTCTGTAGCCCAATGCTTCACAAACTATTATGGCATTTTGTGGAAAATTATGTGTAGTATTATAATGCATAACTCATCTCATATTTGACAGTACTATCTTCACATTTGCAGCTGCAGAAATGTATGCAGAATAGATCTGAACTTTTTGTAGGATATCGAAAGGATTGCGAAACATGTAGTTAAGGTTTTGTTTCTACTGTTGTATTTACACTTTAAAGCAACACCATTAAGTTTTTTTGTAATGTTCTAATTATCAGTTTAGGAAATGGTTATTATTTTTAGGAAGTACTGTCTCACTCTGCAGTCTCATGTACTTGCAGTAAAAAGCAGCAGACATAACCTTGGGCTTCTGTCCCACTTGTTCCTTGCAACAGCTACATTTGGCTCTCCAGCAGTGGTGGAAGTAGCTCATGAAGCCACAGTTGACCTCGTGGCAGAAGGAACTAAGACTCAAAAAAGTTATGAAGGCAGAGAAAACGAATGACAAATAAAGTGTTTGAATAAGAGAAAATCTCAGACAATGTTGTAAAAGTGACTTAAGCTCCACATTTATCAGGGAACTCTGACCTAAAACTAGCAGAAATGTCTTTGAGTTGTTTTAATCTAAATTTGTGGGACTTAGAAGGTGGCAAGTTGTAAGTATGGGCATGTCGAATCTTGGGTGTAATTTTGGTTTTCTCTCAAACCAAAATAACTTTACTTTCTAGTAGCTTATAAGTGAATAAGACACGCCAAGTTGTTTTACTCTTTCCAGAGGTTTTCTCATGGCATTTTTTGACTGCATGGGTGGCTGTTCTTGGTCTGTTGGAGGCTCTTTGTGTTCATTAGAAAAGATGAATGTAAAACTTCTGGTAATTGATTAGAGAACTAGCAATTAAATAGATGAGCAATTTCCATCCAAAAGAATAAACTGAGCCAAAGTAAGTAATGATTAATATTTTTTTCTCACTCATTTACTCCTTACTCGTATCTACAGAGCAGTCAAGACGTGATGACCTGGAGTCCCTGGGCTACGTCCTCATGTACTTCAACCTGGGGTCCCTCCCCTGGCAGGGCCTAAAGGCTGCAACCAAGAGACAAAAGTATGAACGAATCAGTGAGAAGAAAATGTCCACACCCATTGAAGTTCTCTGCAAAGGATATCCCTGTAAGTAATGATTCTGGATCTGTATATTGGGGGATCCACATGCTTCCTAAAGTTATCTATAGATGCTGGGTTTAATTTTTCTTGAAATGAAAAGCTGACAGGGCAGTGTTATTGAATCACATAAGTCAAAAGTTTCTACTTTAGTCATTTTGTTATTGTTGTTTTTTTGTATATGACGACTCATTACTGCTTCTCGTTATTCCTTTTCTTACAGCTGAGTTCTCTACATACCTGAATTTTTGCCGTTCACTCCGTTTTGATGATAAACCCGACTACTCTTACCTTCGCCAGCTTTTCAGGAATCTTTTCCACCGACAGGGTTTCTCTTACGATTACGTCTTTGACTGGAACATGCTCAAATTTGTAAGTTCACAGTGGAACTAAGGGTATTGAAGTTTGATTTAGTGTCTAGTTATCATTTTCACCACAATGCTCCAAAATTTTCCCCATTAAGGCTGGATTTGACCGTGGAAATGTTCAAACGTGGTTTATCTCATTTCCCAGGGCGCCAGTCGGACAGCTGATGACGTGGATCGGGAGAGGAGGACGGGGGATGAGCGGGATGAGCGGATCGGAGGAGGGCCCAGGGGGTCTGCATCGCGGGGCCTCCCTCCAGGGCCCACTTCTGGAGCTCCCAACAGAGTCAGGAATGGGCCAGAGCAAGCCATCTCCAACCCAGCTTCACGGGTCCAGCAGTCTGGTGAGCTTTCAGCTGAATTTGATTTGCATTTCAAATCAGCAGTCTGAAACACTTACTTTGTATGTATGTATGTATGAAGTTTTTTGTTTGTTTGTTTTTTTCCTTAAAGATCTATGTCAAGTGTGAGATAATTTATTATTGATTTCAGGTAACACATCACCTCGTGCAATTTCTCGTGCAGAGCGGGAGAGGAAGGTGAGCATGCGGTTACATCGTGGAGCTCCTGCCAATGTATCGTCCTCTGACCTCACAGCCCGTCATGACCAGTCAAGAATTTCTACGTCACAGGTTAGAAACTATCCACAATACCTTGAGGTGGGAACTTAACCCACAATTCATGCCACAGATGGCTTTCAGATCAGTGTTTTGCATAGTTTATCTGAGAAGCAGGTAATTTGCATATCTAGATCTGTGTGGGGTTGGACCTATTAGGTAAAGGATGTTGGTCACATAAGTTGAGTCAAGACAACCAGAAGAAACCAAAGAAGGCTAGTTGCCTTGATTCAAGCCTTTGGGAAATTAGGGAAAGGACCTGCTCCAGCTTTTATTTACAATCTGAGTGTGTGCATCAAAGGGAGCTGCATTGATGGCTGTGTCTCTGAAACTTCGTTTCTGGGTCATTTACAGGTCAGCGTGCCGTTTGAGCACATGGGGAAGTGAAATTCCTAGGCTCTGCATGCACATGAATATGACAGGTGAGACCTATTTTTCTTATTTTCACTTCTCATCAAACACATTTACATCCAATTTACCAATAAAAACCATTTCTAATGCCACTTTTGTTTTTTTGCAGGGCTGCAAGGAATACTTGCCGCTGTTTCCTTTTTTTTTTTTTTTTTTCCTTTTTTCTTTTGATTGTCAATGAACATGTCAGTCTTTGCTAAGAGACATTAAATTTTTTTCAAGTATTCAAAATATGTGAAAGTATCCAACATGCATTCTTACCTGGATCCTCTTTGCTGAACCCTGGATCACAACCACCACGACACAAAAAGCAAATGACAATGCTGCACCTTGTTAGTTGCTCATTCCTGCCCTCCTTTCTCCTCAAAACATTCCCTCAATCCTCTAACAAATGTGAAGAACTGTTGCCATCACAGGAGCAAAAAGGTATCGGGAGTGTGCATTGTATTTCTTATTAAAGAGTGATATAGGCTCATAAATTATGTTTCACTTATAATTCAGCAGAAGTCCATTTTTGGTGTTACCTTAATTTTTCATGTTTAAATTTGAGTGAATTTGCTTTTACTTTTATTTTTTTAAAGGGATAACAGCTAAATAAAAAATGAGTATCTGTAGCTGAAATGAGGAGATATGTAGGTGAGAAGTTAGTGGATGACAAGAAAGGCAACTTTAGAAAGGAGAAGTAAGTGATGTTTTAGCTGTTGTAATGTTTTTGGTGAAGTAATCCGTTTCGTGACAATTTACTGCCCCTCAAAACATCTAAATATTCTGCATCCTTCGTCTGTTTTGGATTGTTTTCTTTTAATCTTGGTATGTAAGGTACAGTTTGATTTGATATGGAAAGAGACACTCCCAAATCTTGAGGGAAGCTCCTCAGGAAATTCTAATCATACTGATATTTGACCAGAGACCATAGGTTTGGTTGCAATTTTTATGATAGTTCTTAATGTTACCTTTTTTATTCTTTTATTATTGGAGACTAAAGGGGGATGGGGCAAATCTCTTTTTTTCAGAATGACATTTGAAGGGGGGGGCAGTGATTTATTTTTTCCCGTTTGTTTACTCCACTGTAAATATATTTTTTTATTATTTCGGTGTAAAGCCAAATGTGGTTGTTGTAAAGGTGTAAAGTAGAAAAATGCATACTAATGACTAAGTAGGGTCTGGACTCTGTATTGGGGGGTATTTAAAGTACTAAACTGTGGGATGGGTGACTTGCTGTGCCACCTGGGTCATTCAGTAATTCGTGTGTGTGTGTGCTTTTGTGTGAGCGAGAGTGGAGAAGAACAATAAAGTCATTTTCTGTATTCATGTTTTCATTTT
>JAOWBL010000023.1:13024872-13047014 GCA_028564865.1 Zenarchopterus dispar
GTGTGTGTGTGTGCTTTTGTGTGAGCGAGAGTGGAGAAGAACAATAAAGTCATTTTCTGTATTCATGTTTTCATTTTTGATCTGTTCTATTTATCCAATACTTTTTGGTTTGTTTTTGTAACTTATGACTTTTTATTTCCTTTTTATACCCATCCACCACATTACAATATTAAAGCACCTGGGACTAGGAAGTATTTCTTCTGCAAAAATTAGATGTCGCCTTTATGGATTTAACCATGTCAGCTTTGATGTCATTCAGAAGAAAAGCGCGATTGATGCAACTCTGTGTGTGCATGTGTGTGTGTATGGCAGTATATTGTGCAATTACCTTTTGTACAGATCATCATGACCCAGTGGCATTGTAACTAAGTTTGGGGATGAAGTTCAGGAGGATGCAGCAAGTGGATTTCACTTTGTGTATTGTGTACTGATATCCTGTACAGTTCTTTAACACACTTTATTGACAGTATTTGTGTATATTTTATGAAGTAATAAAAATTAATAACGTTGCTGACACATTTTCTGACTTTTTAAAATTGCTTAGCGCTTAATTGGAAATTTAAATTGGTGATTTTTTTTTTTTTTTTCATCTTTGAAGGTGCGATGCATGAAAAATACAGGGAGAGTGGGTCCGCAAAAGCGTCAGTGCGCAGGCGCAGTTGATAACTGCACATCCTGAAATACTGTTGATGTAACGGTCCGTGTCCGTGGGCAGTCAGCTCTGGATTGGAATTGGATAGATAATACCATTTAATATTTAGGGTTATTTCCATGTCATTTCGGAACTTGTGGCATATTAAAACTCCTTTTTGTTTTATTACTACTTCCAGCAAAGAACGAACATTGGCCGAAGAAGGCGTTGCTAACAGGCTAGCAGCAGCGCTCTCCTCGGCCAGCTGCTGACACTTCACAGCTTTGATACGGAGGACAAGTTTCCGGGAGGGTTAGACAATTATGCTGTGATTGGATACGTGGCTGGTTGTCGCCTGGATGTCAGCGTTCGGCCTCGGAACTTTTAGTGATACAGTAAGGTTCGCGGTCGGCTTGAGATGATGATATAAACTGATGGCTGGATTCAAATGAGCGCAAGTCAGACAACTGCAGAGGAGGTAAGCGCAGCGGTGGGATGGAGATGCAAAACTCAACTGCGGCTGTTTTGTTTTCCCACCCTATTTCCGTAGGGTTTTCTTTTTTTTTTTGAACTTGAATGCGGTGTGAAAATTCCAAATGATGAATCACGTACAGTCCCTGCTGATGTGTGTTAACTGTTTTCGTGTTGTGGGTCCAAATATGCCTTCTTTCTCGGCCTTTGTGGGGTTTGATATCGCTTATCACGAAGACTGCCTGCTCGATTTAGGTCAAAGTACAATACGTGTTTTGAAATCGACCCACGGATGCCGTCAGCAGCATTGATGAGCTGCCTTTATCTCCCGTCTACTTAGAAACAGCTCTTCTTGGAGATACAAGCTCAGACATTACTCTTAATGATGGGCACCCTCATTCTTTTAAATCTCACTTTTGACTCTGACAGTTGGAAAACATTTTTTTTTTTAAATAAGCCCACCAATCTCTCGAAAGACCATCTCCCACAATTTGCATTTTTTGTTTAGGGAAAAATATTGAAATAATACAGATGATTCTGATTCCACTGGAATCTGTAACAATGGCCAGTCAAGCCTAAGCTATGTGTGATCCTTTAATAACAAACATATACAAAGGTCTTATTGATGTTTGTTTCAGTCCGTGTATGCTGAATTTTCAATTATCTGTGCTAACCTATTATAATCTTATTTCCTAAAAGTTCCTCTACCTGAACAGTACACCCTGTTGTGATGTAATCTGCTGATGTACTCCCAGCAACTGCATTGTCAGAAGCTCATTGAGGCTTTGACAAGTAGCATGAGTCATCAGTGGCCACACTGTGCACCAATCCATATTTATCTGGTCCTCCGGAGAGGGGGGGGTGATTAGATTATTGCCTTCCTGGAAGCCAGGACAAGAAGGTGACGTTAGTTGTTGAGATGACAGTCCTAAGTGATGTGATTTGACAGCAAGAATAACGTGTTGACGGTCTTATCGGGAATGTTTGTGATGTTTGTTTTGACCCATCTACCTTTCATTTGTCCCAGAAAGTGCTTTGAGATTATGTGATGCATGCCACTTCATCTTATTCAGAATAAACTGACAATAAACTGAGTGTATGTGGGACTTCTTTATTCGATTTACACGACAGAAACTCAGCAATAAATGTATCCACCTTCCAGTGTGAATTTATGAATCTACTTGCTAGTTTCCAGTACTTTAGTTTGGTGCCAATAATCGAGCATTATTGGAGATTAATTCATGGTGTAGCGTTGTACTGAGCTTGTTTCACAACTATGAGTAAATGTCAATAATATATCATCCTTCCACTCAGAATACTTCTAGGAAAAAGAACTGGAGAAAATGGAGCAGCAGCTCTCTTCAGCTCCATGTCTTGATTCTTGGTATTATTTCTTTTCTCTTCTGTCTCTACTGTGTTGAATCTTTTAACTCTCTCTGTCTTGATCTTGCACAATCTCTTTGCAGTTTAGATCTGTGCACTGTTCTGCTTTGACTGTTTTTTTCCTCAATCTAACAGCAGCGGTAGTGGTTTGAGATTTAGGTCACAGTGTCATTCAGGTCTGTTTATCTGAAAGTGACATGCGCATCTGTACTGTTCAGCTGGTTATTGCTCAGTTTTGACTGACTGTTGTACAACATTGACTAGTTTTTGTTATTTTGTATCACATGAAGCATATTTATTCATGAATTCCTCTTCCTTCATACAGATGAGTCAGTTTTGGTGGCGAGTCAAGCGCCTGTCAGAGAGGTTGGGGAATGACTCTCCGAACGGCATTCCTCCCGGGCCTCCAGCCACTTTGGCCCCACAAGGATCCAACTCCTCTTGGGTACCGGAAACCCCAGTGGTCACACCAGAAGAGCCCAGCTTTCTCATGACCTCCACTGCCCAGACTATATCAGGTGTTTTTGTTTGGACAGCTCTTCTGATCACATGTCACCAGGTAAGACCCTGAAAGAACCTGACATTTGGAAAGTAAAGGGGCTGTTGTATGGAGGTAAATACCCTACATAGACAAAGGGGATTTGGCCACATCTCCCCACCATCATTAAATTCAGGTGTTTCAGTCAGACCTGTTGCAACAGGTTCATAAAATCAAGTGTCCAGCCATTTCCCATTTGCAAACCTTTGTTACACAAAATGGATCGTTCCAAAGAGCTCAGTGATTTCAAGCATGGTACTGAGATACGATGCTGCCTTTGCAGAAAGGGTTCATAACATTTCATCCCTTCAGAATCTTCCGCGGTCAGCTGTGAGTGATACTATCAGAAAGTGAAATTGTTTAGGAGCAACGCCAACTCAGCAATGACGTGGCAAACCAACTAAAGTCAACAAACGCTAAGGGACATGGTACATTAAAAAGTGCCAAAACTCTGCTGGTTCAGTGTCTGAAAAGTCCCAGACTTCCACTGGCATTAATGCTTAAAGGAATGATTTCCATGGCTGAGCAGCTGCATGCAAGCCTCACATCACAGAGCCCAGTGAAGCACCAAAATCAGTGGTGTAAAACACACCGACAGTGGACTGCAGAGCAGTGGAAACATGTTCTATGGACCGACAAATTATACTCCTCTGTTTAGCAGTCAGATGGCTGAATCAGGCTTTGGTGGATGCCGGGAGAACATTACCTGCCTGACTGCACGATGTCAAATAAGGGCAGTTTTTCTGAGTTTGGGCTAGACTCTTTACTTCCAATGAAGGGCAGTCTTAATGCTTCAGATTCCGAGGCATTTTGGACAATGCTTCCAACTTTGTTGCAACAGCTTGTGGAAGGGACTTTTTTTTTTTTTTTTAGGAATGACTACTTTGGTGTGGAAGAACTTGGCTTCCCACAGGGATCTGACCTCAACCTCATCAAGTACCTTTAGGATGAACTGGGAAAGTGATTACGAGCCGAACCAGGCTTTATTGTCCAGTGTTAGTGCCTGACCTCATAAATGCTCTAGAGGATGAATTAAGGCTAACAAATTCCCACATGAACACAGCAAAACCTTGTAAAAGTCCCTCCAAAGAGAGTATAAACTGTTATATCTGTAAAAGTGAGACCAATTTCATATTTAATTATGTATTTGTATACAGTGACTTTACAGGTCCTCTTGGCATAATGGGCAGGTATCCAACTACTTTTGACCTCCACAGATTTATGATTTTATTTTCTCAAGTCTTATTAGGAGGGACAACCTGTTGGTTAGGCTGTAGTTGTATTCAAAGTGATGAGCAAGTTACTGTGTGAATAACAACTCTACCTGTTTATTGACTAGACATAACATAACACAAAGTGTTTGTGAGTTGTAGCAGTATTTGAGAAAAGACTTGAGACAAAAACTGTAAATCCTCAATCTTGAATCAAAATCCAACCATAGTTCATTTTCTTTTTATGTTGAACAAAAAAGAAAGTAGCTTTTGTCAGCATCAGTGGTTTTCCATGCCTCACGTCAATTAAGGCTCTTAATATGCAAGTTCACACACACACTAAACACACACATGCACTAATTAGTAAATGTTGCATCCTGTTGGGAGAAGGTCTCATCCCAAGCTGAATAGGCTGTACTATTTTGAGAAAGATTTAACACCAGAGTAAGTGGGAAATTTCATCCAAGATCTGCTTAGATTGTCACTTTAAGAAGGTTGCTTACCTTAAATGTTACAAATAAAATTGTATGATGACCTTTTTAAGGGCAGTGTGATAACTGTTTTGGTATTTGGGGATGCTGCTGTTCAGTGGGAGATTGCAGTTTTTACTGTTATCCTTGTTTTATTTAGTTACTCCTGTTACAGGGAATTATTTAGTAAGCACCTCCTTTACATGTGTGGGAGTCCTGTTAAACCTTGAGGCATAGATGAATTGTCTTCCAATGTTTGCTGATGCCCTTCTCATGCAGGGTTAGAGAATAGGCTTCTGTCACTCAGGCAACAGCTGCTCCTGGCTTGTCGACCAAGCAGAAGGTGTATGTGTGTGTGTGTGTGTGTTTGTGTGTGTGTGTGTGTATTTGCACATGCATAAGCAGCCCGAGGGTCACCTGGCAACAATGCTGGTGAGTGCACTGCCTCGCTCGGCAGGTTGTCACCCACTGTTTGTTATTTTACCCAAGGTGTGTGTCTGTTTACAGGCCAGGAAAGGCGATAGGTGTGGACATTGTGTAAGTGGAAAAGGGACCCGTTCATCCTGCCGTCTGCCGCTCTGAATAGGAGTGATGAAAGCCTGATATCGGTTTCCTAAAACAACCCCCACATGTTGCTGCAGACACACTACTCCCGTATCTGACTTTGGCAGGCAAATACAGTCTGCACAGATTCAGGTTTCACAAGATTGCTCTTAGTTTCCTCTTCTTATAAATCAAATGTATTCTAAATATATCCTTTAACAATAAGGAAGCCATTGCATAACATTAAATCTGCAGTTTGAAGCAGAGCTGACCCACAAATATGTTTGTACTCTTTAAGAGCATCCTGCATTAGGGCCTTGGCAACATGTGAGCAGATACGTCTGAAACCATCGCTTTGTTCTTGTATTTTTGTCTTTTTGTTTTCAAAACATCAGTTTTGGATAATTGAAAAGAGATGTTTTGGAAAACTCTCCTTTACACGGTTTTCCAGTTTTGAAACAATAACACAGGCCTGATTGAGTATTGGCAGTCACTATTTGTTCATTCCTGATTCTTGTCCTATCTGTCACAACTAAGCAGTCCACCCTCTCCTTCCTGTTTACACGGGCACTTGCCAGAAAATGTGAGTGGTCATGTGATGGGAGTTTTCAGCTGCATTAGAACAGTGGTCAGTAAAAGCATGTGAATTAAATGGTTTTCGTAACTAATTTTCCAGACATTGTGATCTGATCTTCATCGAAGTCGCAATAATAGACAAATCCAATTTCTTGTGTCTTTATTGATGCCACTGATGAAGGATTTACAATGTTGGTGGAAAAAGTAAGTGAACTCACCAACAAATTACTTAATAAAAGCTAGATGGAGTCAGTAGTTTGAACACACAGACTCCAATTAATGAAATGACTTTGGAGTTTTTATTTAAAGCTTCTTTCATGTGTGTCTTCGATAGAAGACACACTAACATTTTAAGTGTACTGTTCATTATAAGCGTCTGCTGGCACAAACAGATCTAAGATAAACTTGTTCAAAAAAGATAGAAGAGGGCTTGATCTGGTTAAGTCCGGTGTAAAATAGTCTCTGAATGTTTTGACCTCCTTCAGTCCACAAGTTGACAAACTGTCCATAAATGGAGACAGTTTAGTACAGTTTAGTACTGTGACTGTTCTCCCTAGAAGCGAGTGCCGATGTAAAATGTCTCCAAACGCAGCACAGTGGAGAATCTTCAGTCGAGTAAATAAGATCCCAGGACTAACAGGGATCTCTGCAGGGGAGGGGAAATTCATGAAGACATCACTGGAACGGACATAAATCTACCCTGGGTAAGTCATTGACCAGGCAGGGTGTCTGTGGAAAACCACCATGAAGGAAGCCCATGCCCTCTCTGAACAAAAACACAACGGATGAACTAAAAGCTGAATTCTTTTGAGAGAATACTCAACACAAACCACACAGCTTATCAATATAAAAAACATTCTCCCAGCAGTGAAGTGTAGCGGAGGGAGCATTGTGATTTGGGGTTGCTCTGCTGTCTCGGGGCCTGGACCAGTTACCGTCATCAAGGTCACAATGACTCTAGACCAGCTCTGGGATCGGATCCTGAGCTGCAGAAAGCCTTCGTATGAAATCAGTGGTGCCAAGAGGCTCATCCAGCTGTTCCCTCTGAAGGTTCACTAGCTTTTCTACCAGCTCTGTGAATGTTTGATGGGTGTGCTCAATAAAGATACAAGAAACAAGAGTTGTGTGTTATGAGTTTAAGCGCATTGCATTTGTCTCTTTTTATTACAAGCAGAAAATCCGCACATTAACATACTTTTTTTCTTGCCATTATAAGAGAGATTCAGTATAACAAATAACTTTCAACTTTTTCTTTTCTTTTAGATCTACATGCACCTACGTTACTACAGCTCTCCAAATGAACAGAGACACATAGTAAGGATCCTCTTTATAGTCCCCATCTACGCATTTGACTCCTGGCTCAGCCTTCTTTTCTTCACCAACGAGGAGTATTATGTGTACTTCGACACAGTCAGAGACTGCTACGAAGGTAAGCAAACAAAGGAACCATGCACATAGAAGTCAGACCCTGACATTTTCTGCTGCAAAGGCTGTAGGTCAAGTGTCTGAAGTGTTTTGACTCCAGTTCAAAATGAGGGAAAGAGAAGTTATGTGTTTCGATACCCCAGTGGCAGTCAGATGGCCTTTGTAGTGTCTTCATTTACCAAGGTTGCCATCTTTGTTCTCATTGTCTCCATGGCCTGCTGGGACTGCAGGGGAGGGGGAAGCAGTTTCCTAGCAACTGTGTGAAAACGACCAAATGCTTGAGAAAGCTTTCCATTTTTTAACAAACTCTTCTTAATTACATATGAAGAATGATCCACTGTATATTATGGAAACGTTAAGACTAAAAAGCATTTTTATGCATACTAAGGTTATTTCTGAATGCTTGCTGTTCTGAAATCAACATATGTACATTATTTTTTAGATTACCGTTTGTGCATACACGCGTTGAAGCATTTAACAGGAAGTTACAAATGCTGAACAGGAGCCCCCTTTCTACTGCTGCTTATACCATCATAAATTCAATATGTTCAGTTGATTAATCACTTTGAAGGTCTGAACTTGAAGCTTCATTTTCTCTTAGAATCCAGCTTTCGCAGCCAAGAGAACTCCAGATATGATGCTGACGTCACTGCTTGTCTTTTGGGCGTGCCTGTTTTATCTTACAGTGTCCACTCCAGACAGTTTGAGGTTAACTGGGCACGAAAAGGACACTGCCTAACATAGATTACCCAGACCAGTAAATGAAGTACATATATCTTCGTAGCAGTGTTGTTTGGAAGCAAATCTCCGGTTTAGGTCCATATCTGGATGGGTGATGTCTTGTAATCTCTCCAAGATGGTTCTAAATGAAATCTAAGGAGATTCTTCAGGAATTATAGCCATTAAATATTTAATTTCTTATTTTTGAAATTTAGGTTAAAATTGACTATTATAATATTGTGCAACCAATATAAATGCATTAAATAGCAATTGGAAGATGCTTTAGTAGGTTCAAATGATATATTTTTGGTCCACAATTTACAAGCCAGGAAAAATGACGAGCCCCTAAATATTGACGCTAAGTTGCACTTTTCTTGCTGCAGCGTGAATGGGAACGTATTTATGACACAGTAAGACACATTGGTGGTGACTTATTGTACATGTGCACGTGGACCTAACCTGCTCACTTGTATTGATGGTATTTCTTCAGCTGAAATAAAACTCTGACATTCAAATAGCATCATTCAATAGACTGAATTGGATCATCAATTGAATGTTTAAAACCGGACTCGAATTTTATTTTTTCTGTAAAGTGACTTAAAATGACTGTTGTTTTGAATTGGCGCTATACTGCATGTCATCTGTAAAACTGTATTGATTAAAGCTGAATTATGTGTGAACTTCTAAAAGCAGTTAGTCCGAAATTATGTCCACAAGGCCCCGTCGATTAAATTAGGTAAAGGTGCGTGTAAGTTGATGACATCAGTGTTATGTCTGGCGCTCTGTTGGTTGTAATTTTTGACTGAGATGTTTTAAAGCAATCTGAGGTCAAAAAGCAAAAATCCATTACGGTAAGAATTTTTCCAAGCCTAAGGAGAAGAGTTCAAACTGGAGGACGTTTGTATAAACATTTGTATTCATGATCAATAAATCTGAGTGCAAAAACACAGTTTGGGGGTGAAACAGAGCATATTTGTACACAAACAAAGACAGTTTAAGTCTCAGGGCAGGGTTTCGAGTAAAGTACCATATCTCCGTGTAAAAGCAAGATACAGAACAATACACACTTAATTGCAGTATATCTCCATAAACGGTAATTGCTGCATTTAGTCTAAAACAGAATTGGTCATTAACCAGCCGTAAAGTTTCACTCAGCTTGCACTGACGTTACAGCGTCGCTGACAGTTACAGTGAACTGTGCCAGTTCAGGCTCAGTATAAATGCCCCTTTAATCTGACAAAATCCATATGACCCTAAAGCAGCTGCAGGAACTGAACTATGATGCAAAGCAGACCTGGAACCCCACTGTAAAATACTCAATAAACATTAACTCTCACACTGGGCACTTTTGACCTCACAGTTACTTGCCTTGAATGTTTATGTAAGCCTTTCATGTGACTATGCTGTGCATTCAGGACCGCCAGGATATGTTTTAGGACTCGAAGCAATCGGCAGAAAAACAGAAATAAAAAAGGCTGTCAGAAAAATCCCTGGATCGAGAACAGACCCTTGGAAGTCTGCAAAAAAGAAAAAAAAAATGTGCAAGCTGTGAGCCAAGCTGTGAGATTACTAAGTGCTGACGTAGTAGGACGCACAAACTGGCCGTAGTATCGAAAGGGTTCTAGCTGAAACGGCTTGTTTTCTTTTAATTACCGCTGATACAGCATTACTGTTTTTTACAGCTGCAGTTTGGATAAACAATCTGCGAGTGATTGTACTCTTTCACCTCTCCACGGCTGTGTAAAACCGCTCAAGTCTTACTTCTTATCCATTATTGACAAGCCCAAGAAGTCTCCGTAATGAAAGAGCATTTAAGTAAATATTACTACTTGTGAGGTTATGAGACAGGTAGTCTTGCTGATGGATTTGTTTTCCACAGTTAATGATCTGCTGAAGATAAGTTTCTGAAATATTTGTTGTTTCATTATTAAATTCAATGTTCTTGTGTATTTTCCCCACAAAAGCCTGTAAACATCATTTTAATTTTCCAGGCTGTTTGACTGTTTAAGTTGAAAGGCGTGTCAGAACATTTTTGAGTCGGGAAGAAAAGAAAAAAAAAAGATTGAATCTGTGATTATGCAACACTGACAAAGGAAGCACTGTGCTGCTGACTGTGTTCTGCCGAGTGTTTACGGGCCATTACGGTTTGAAGCTTTGCAGAAAAGGAGCTCAGGCAGTGGGGTGCTGCTATCTGTGGGTACCCACATATTGACCGGTCATCAGTGTGCTGCCGTGTCCTATTTTCTCTGACTCTCTCTACTGCTCGGTTTGACCGGTGCGAATCCCAGTCAGCAAAACTGAACACTAATAAAGAGATTTGCATGAAGCATTGACCAGACTGTATAAATAATGACCTCTGTCACAGCCTGTCTTACATCAACTCGCTGTTGGAGATAGTTTCTCTTCCTGGATGTAGTTAATAGTGTAAAATTGATTGCTGATAAGTAATTCTTTTAGAGGGAAGTAGCACTTTTCTAATTAAAAAAGTTACACTTACAAAATAAAAGACTGCATATTTTTTTAATGATAAGTTGTAGTCATCCTGATAAACCAGGAATCTTTCCTTTCAGTTCAATTCAAAGTCAAAATTATTTTATTAGTCCCTGAAGGTAAAGTAATTAAAATGCTTGTATGTTTCTCCCTCTGCAGCTTTTGTCATTTATAACTTCCTGAGCTTGTGTTACGAGTATCTGGGAGGAGAGAGCGCCATCATGGCTGAAATCAGAGGGAAGCCGATTGAGTAAGTGTTTTGGTTATTTTTTTCCCCCAGATATTATCACTTAAGCGAGTTATTTTCCTAGAGGAACTAGAACGTTTGTGGGCCGACTGTGTTGCCTGAGAGTTTATCTCTCTGTGTAGATTGTAGCTTTGGAGCCTTTGGTGATGTTAATTTTAGCCTAATTATTGTGTCCACATTGGTTTAGCTTATAAATCATTGTTTTAGCTGATGTTTGTTTACCTTCACCCATGCAGGTCAAGCTGCATGTATGGGACATGTTGTTTGTGGGGAAAGACGTATTCCATCGGTTTCCTCCGGTTTTGCAAACAGGTGCGCATATCTTCATTTTTCACATTGTAACATCACACAACAGTAATGGAAAATTGTCCACTGTATTAGTCCTAATAGTCTGAACCTTTCAACCCCTTGAATCATTTCCTCAGATCTTAATGCATTTCTGTATACAGTATGTTTTCTGCTAACTTTTTAAAAATGATTTTCCCATTTATTTGTATGTTTTCATTTGCATTACTGTGGACTTGTTTGTCTCTGGCTTCTTCAGGCAACTCTACAGTTCTGCGTGGTGAAACCGCTGATGGCAGTGATAACTGTCATTCTTCAGGCTTTTGGCAAATACAAAGACGGAGACTTTAAGTACGTTCCAGCAGCAGCCAACATTGTCATTAATGTATTTGCAGCCTGCGATAGAAAAGAGTGAAGCAAGTTCCTCCTGACTGACATATCCAAAAGAAAACTGACCTTGCCAGCAGGCAGTTTTATATTATTTATTTGATCTTTGCCGTGTCTGTCTCTTCCAGTGTGGCCAGTGGCTACCTGTACGTCACTATTATCTACAACATCTCTGTCAGTCTGTCGCTCTACGCGCTCTTCCTCTTCTACTTTGCTACACGTGAACTGCTGGTCCCGTACAACCCCGTGCTGAAGTTCTTCATGGTCAAGTCAGTTATCTTCCTCTCCTTCTGGCAGGGTAAGACCACTCTTTGCAGTCCCGACACATGGCAGAAATTTGCTTCTATGTTGTCTCTGTTCTAAGCCTATCACATGTCTGTTATTTACTTGTTTTCTTTCTGGACATTACATATGCTTTTTTGTTTGTTTGTTTGTTTTTGGACTATTTAAATAAAAACTATAACACAACAGAGTGTTGAAAACTTGAAAGTTTGTCTTTACACGAGGTGGCTGAGATCACGTTAGGAACTGGCCTGACTGATGCATTTTACCTTTTTGATTCAGGGATGCTACTGGCCATCCTGGAGAAATGTGGAGCTATTCCCCAGATCAACTCTGCTAAATTCTACGTGGGCGAAGGAACGGTTGCTGCCGGCTACCAGAACTTCATCATCTGCATAGAGATGTTCTTTGCTGCTATCGCTTTGCGACATGCCTTCACTTACAAGGTCTACATGGACAAAAGACTGGACTCGTACGGTAAGTGACATGAATGAGAGTGTTTGTTGAAATTAAGAGGCTTGTGTATTTCAGATGGGTTTGAGAGCAGAAAAAGAAAGCAAAATGTGTAGATTAGGATTAAACAAGCCTATGGAGTTTCCTTGTACAGCCCCCAGAACTGACTGTCCTTCCCTTTTATTCCTACCTGTCACTTGATGACAAGAGTCACTCTCTGGTCTGCTGTTTTCTATACCTGCACCTTCATCTTGACTTTGTTTTGTTCCTTGTCTCTCTTTCTTCTTCTTCTTTCCACCTCACTGCACGGCATTCAAAGGGTCATTTCCTATCTATGGACAGTACGGTAGGTCTGATGTTAACTGTGTCGTCTTGCTGTCACAGCGCTGTATGTTTCAAGTTTGTTTTGTTTGTGATTACAACTCCATCACTTTGCTGTTTTGTAACGTTCTGTAAAGATGAATGATTGTCTTTTGTTTTCTTACATTTGAAATATTGGGAGTTTGTGCCTTTTTTTCCTCTCAGATTTAATTTGCTGTAATTTTCTCCAGCCATTTTTGCCTCCCCATTTATGTTTTCGCTCAGTTTTGTTCAGTTCAGTCTGTTTTGTTTGTGTCGTAGCAAATGTCACCCGGGTTGTTAAATGCAGAGTAATGTTTTCAGAGGAAATATTGTTTTAGTGATTAAATTGGTTGGTTTAGATGTTTACCTTCTCCAGCATGCTTGAATCAAACGAATCCACAGCTCTTAAACTCTGCAGAAGTCCAACAGTGAGCCATCCATTTAAATCTGGTGTTTTGAAGAGGGAAACTTCTGAAATATAGGCAGGAATGGATCTCCAGGATCACCATCAAATAGAAATTACACATCAGTTTCTTTTTTTTTTTATTACCTGCAATGGAGGGACTAAACAAAACTGGGTCGTGTCATCAGCAGGTGGCAGCGTTGGCTGCATTGTGCTTGTAATAAACAGTAGTCACTAACTGAAGACTGATTATTGTAGCACATGATGTAAAAATGGAGAAAAGGATTTAGGAATTCTCTTTAGCTCAGTGGAAGTTTTTTTTTGTCTAGAAGCAAAAATAGCTCATGACTTATGTAATCAGTCATGTGACTAACAAGTTAGGACATGAGGACTGATTCCCAGTAGATACTTCCTCCTCTACATAACAGTTTTCATTTGAAGGAGAGCAACAACCTCAAGTATTTATTTTCATTCATTCATTCATTCATTCATTCATTCATTCATTCATTCATTCATTCATTCATTCATATCTATTTATAATGCAAATCAAAAACTGATGGAAATCCCACCAGTGATATGCCAGCTAATATTATCTGCCTGATGTTTCTGTATTTATATATCAAATATGTCTTCATGATTGATTTGTTTGTTTTTGTAACTTTAGTGGCTAACTAAGAAAATTTCACTTCACAGTTTGAATGAAACGGTTCTTTTCTTTGTTACTCATCTGTTACTTTCACCTCTCCGTCTTCGTATATTATTCTGTGTTTTGTTTTTAATATTCCAACCTTCTCATCACACCTCCAGGTCGCTGTGCACCAATGAAGAGCATCTCCAGCAGCCTGAAGGAGACCATGAATCCTGGGGACATGGTCCAAGACGCCATCCACAATTTCTCTCCAGCTTATCAGCAGTACACCCAGCAGTCCACGCTGGAGCGAGGTGGGGGGCCGCCCCTGTCCCGCAGCCACAGTAACCTCAGCACCCGTGGAGACAATGAAAAGACCCTTCTGCTGAGCTCCGACGACGAGTTCTGAGACTGAAACAAAACCCGAAGCTCGCTTTTGGCCTGTGTTCCAGACTGAAGTTTTACTAACCATCTGAGACAAATCCAATCTTTTATTTAAGCCGTAACATAAAAGGTGAAAATAATTTGAATTTTAGAAAACAATGAAAGCTCAGATTTATGAAATAGTTTCTCCAAGCTGCAGCAACAGAAGTGGGAGGAAGTGTTTTTATGAGTGAAAGGGAACTCATTGCTGTGGCAGGAAGACGGTGAGCATAAAGGGAGTGAAAAGGTCGTAGTTGGGACCATCGGACTCATTACGTGACCAAGCTGTTGTTTGTGTTGATGTCATATTGCAGTTGTGGTTCTGAGCTCATTCAGACCCAAATGCATCTGCAAAATATGAATTAGTACAAATAGTTGAGCTTGCATCAAACTAGTTAATAGTGCACTTTCAGAGGGTGTGGCAGAAGAGTTGTCACATAATAGCCAGTAAAAATAAGTGCCATCGTCATCTGAAACACATGGATTCCTTATTTTTTAGTTTTGTATTGGTTTTGAGTCTACACACCTCCTCCCCATGTTATTACTATTATTTTTTTCTACTGAAGTATTGCCAAAAGAGGGAGCAGAGCCCCATATTTCACAGAATGCGTAGGTAAGGAGCCTTAGAATGGCTGGGATTCATTTTAATTTCAGTTTAATACTAATAATTGTTTTATATTTTCTGTCGTATAATCTTTAAAATATAACTCTTCTAAAGAGCAGTTTGTTGGAAAGTTATGCTAGAAGTTACAAATATATTATGTATTTTGTCTTTGAAGTGGGTTTGTTTGACCAAGTGGTACAAGAGTGTGATTGTGAGTCCAGCTGTTGGTCTGATTGTTACAGGAGATTTTGTTCAGCACCAAAGGAACAGCTGTACTAGAGATTTTTTTTTTTTTGCGTGGGCAGAGGGATGAACGGAAGGACGGCGTACAGACAGATTAAATGTTACTAAAGAAGCAACACTTCCTGCAGAGCAGGCCCAGCTGTGATATGATGTGGACGTAATCTCCTAATTAATGGTGCCGTTGGCACCACAGATCAGGCCTGCCTCTGCTGGTACTGCTTTGTAGTCGCAGCTCCGTTTAAGCAGACGGCATGAGTGGGCCCTGTAAATTGTGTTGGGGCAGTCTCGGCTTTAAATCGGACTGGATTTTTTTCACCTAAGTATATATGTTATATTCGCACATATAAATTGAGCTTAAATATGGGCATTTAAAAAGTTGAAAAATCTGTACAGAAACGTACAAAAGCAGGGGCTTGTGGATGGGCAGCAGAGCGGGCTGTCCAAACTTCTGCTTGTTTTATCTTTTCTTAAAGGCGTTCATGATTCGTCTGCATCTTCACAGTGGCCAGTACATAACAGGCTTGTGTTTGTGACTCTAAATGTTTACTAGCACAGCATAAAAGGTAGTGGATCCTTCTAACAGTTCACATTCAGCGCACTGCTGCCTCTCAGCGTGGATTTTCTGTTAAGTGCAGGATCCAAACAAGTTTTACAGGTCAACTCAATTCGCTGGTAAAAACTGCAGTCTTTCTGAAGAATGAACTGGAGAAGATGGAATATTAACAGCCAAAATGATGTGTATCTTATAATTTTTTTTTTTTTAAGTGCATTTGATTAGCAGAATATTCAAAGTGTTTATTATATTTGGTTGGTAACTCATCCATTTCAGCCATCTCCTACACTGAAAACAAACCAGTTTTCATCTGCGTTTCTGCTGAACCTGCAGTGCTTCAAACTCAGGGTTGAGTGAACTTGTTTTATTGGTTTGCATTGAATTAGTTTGATTAAAAAAGTAAGATTCACAAACCTAAATTTAGAGCCCAGGCAAATGCTGCAGGCAATGGCAGAGCAGGTTTAAGTATCTTGATTATTAAAAGGGTGTTAGTGGCATCAAATGAAGCACTGTGAAATATTAATGGAGATGACTGTAATGGCATTAAATATTGAATATTTGAAGTTTATATATGCGACTATTTTACTTTGTTGTACACTTTTAATATGTATATTGGTAATGTGTTTTGTTGCTCTATTGATTTCTGTGTGTGTTGCAAGGGAAATAAAAAACAAAGAGTGATGGTGTCACTCAACCATGTGTGTATTTGTGCAGTAATTATCTATTTGATTTTACATTTGTTTTACTTTTAGACAATATTGGAGCGTTTCTTGCAGTCAGTTAATGAAGTGTTTCACTCTTTAAAGTCACGGGCACGTGCAATTTAGACAATGTTTTTAAAACGAACTCTGAACAAGAAAAACTGGAATATTTATAAAGTTATGTCTAAATTTTAGATATTGTTTACAACAGGACGATTGATTTGAGAACACCATTTGATTGGCTATAAAGATGTCAATCATATTTTGGGACGGGACTTCACCAGCAACCAGCCACTCACGACCCACTTCCGCTCGCCGGTTCAAGGCTAAGCTAACAACATCGTCAAAACCGCATCTCTAAATTTGGCCCTAAATCACTAAAGAATAAATGCATTTATGACGACAGAGCTACAGTCGATTTTGATATTTGATATTTAATAACCGTTTCAGAAAGCGGAAGGTATTTTGTTTAATTTAGTCAGCAATTCCAGATTAACGGTTGCACTTGGATGTAGCTGTGGTGGTTGTCAGTCAAGGCCATAAACGCTTACGACAAACACAAGTCAGAAAATTATATATTTGAAAGACTAATTTATTCTCCAGGAGCCTGTGTCATCAAAATGAGAGGTTCTTATGGTGACAGAGATCGAGACCGTGGTCGTGACAGAGGGTAAGCAGCGACTGAAAAATAGCATACGAGCTGGTACTAGCAGATAATGTCAATATCGTACCACATTTTCGTTATAAACGTTTAGCATATGTTTCCAATGACTTGGGAAAATGCCTTTAAGATGACTGTATGACTGTTTACTGTGGGCGCAGCGGTCCTCGGTTCGGGTCCAGCAGAGGCGGGCCACCGCCGGGGAAAAAGTTTGGGAATCCAGGGGACCGTTTACGGAAGAAGAGATGGGATCTGGACGAACTTCCCAAATTTGAGAAAAACTTCTACACTGAACACCCAGAAGTGCAACGGATGAGCCAGGTAGGCCATCCCTGATAAACCCACTGTGCTCTGAAAAAAGCATTTAAAGTATTTGCCCCCTTAACAAGCTGCTCTGTTTTTGTTTTCTTTGTCAAATTTAAGTAATCTCTATCAATCACATTTCAGCATCAGACAAAGACACAGTCAGTAAATACAAAACGCAGTTTTGTTCTCGTTGTATCATAAAGTAACCACATTATTTTGGAGACGGATACAGGCCTGATTACTGCATCAACTGCATAATCAAGAAATCCCTTTCTAAGATTTCTAAAAGGAACGGGTCATGTCCTGATCTTAAATTCAAGATCAGATGAGAAACAAAGTGCTTGAGCTCTATCAGTTTAGAAAGGCTTGCAAAGTCATTTCTAAGGCTTTGGTAGTCCAGGGAACCACAATTCGAGCCATTATCCACAAATGGAGAAAACCTGGAACGGTGGTGAACCTTTGCATCAGAATGACTCCAGGAGTGAATCATCCATCTATATAGGAGGTAATAAAAGAACCCAGAAGAATAAGATCTAAAGCAAACGGGCCTCACTTGGCCCAGTTAAGGTCAGTGTTCATGATTTAACAATAAAAGTCTGGACAAAAATGACATCCCTGGGTGAGAAAATCAAAAACAACACAGAGATCCATTTCATATTTCCCCACAAAGACATCTTGATTATCCCCAAGAGTTTTTGAAAGTATTCTGTGGAGTGACGAGACAAAATTTGAACTTTTTGAATGGAGCTATGAAATCTACCTTTTCCTAGAAAATCCTGAAGGGGAATCTCAGGCTTTGTGACGTTAAACTCAAGCCCACTTGGGTTATGCAGAAGGAGAAAGAATTCAAGCACACCAGCAAGTCCACCTCTGAAAGGCTCACCAAAAACAAAATGAAGGTTTTGGAGTGATGTAATCAAAATCCAGACTTAAATCCAACTGAGATGCTGTTGCGTTACATGAAACAGGCTGTTCATGCTGGAAGACCCTCCAGTGTGGAAACAGTTCTTTGAAGAAGAGTGGGCTGATAGTCCTCCACAGCGATGTGAGACTCACAAGCTCCTGATCACAGTTGTTGAGGGGCCACATGCAGCTGGGAGGTTTTAGCGGGCGTTACTCTTCCATGTGCAGCCAGGTTGGTTTGAATAGCTTTATTCCAATGGTAAATTAAATCTTCACTTCAAAACTGAATTTTGTGTTTTGTTTTGTGCAGACTATATTTGTCTGATATTAAAATTTGACAACGGAGAAAAAACAGAAGAAAACGTAAAGGGGGAAGTAGTTTTTTACAGCTCGGTTCCTAATGTTGCAGTCATACTAATGTTCAATCCATTGTTTAGTTGGGAAACGGTTTATTTAATTTATTGTTGTTTTCTTTTCTTCTTTGTTTTGCTATCAGTATGACATCGAAGAGTATCGTAGGAAGAAGGAAATCACTGTTCGTGGCTCAGGCTGCCCAAAACCTGTCACCAGCTTCCATCAGGCACACTTTCCCCGTAAGCCCAGGGATACAGTTTTCCATCTTGTCCAAAATAGCCATTTATAACAACTAAATGGATAAAATAAAACATTTTCTGGTCTTTTCATGTAGAATACGCGATGGATGTATTAATGCAACAGAACTTTAAAGAGCCCACAGCCATTCAGTCACAGGGTTTCCCTCTGGCCCTGAGTGGGAGAGACATGGTGGGCATCGCTCAGACCGGCTCTGGGAAGACCTTAGCGGTGAGGGACACCTTCTACCCCGGCACTTTCAAAGATCAATCTCCACAGCAGGAAGATCCGCTGATATTTATCCTTTGTCTTTCTGCAGTATCTCCTGCCTGCCATTGTGCACATCAATCACCAGCCCTACCTGGAGCGAGGAGATGGACCCATTGTATGTGAAGAGAAAAGAATTACGCCAGTGACGGCGTCGTCTGCTTTCTCGTGTTGAAATGTCTGTTACAGTGAATTGACAGTGACATTAAATGTGTGTTCTGCAGTGTTTGGTGTTGGCCCCCACAAGAGAACTGGCTCAGCAGGTCCAGCAGGTGGCGTACGACTATGGAAAGTCTTCTCGGATCAAAAGCACCTGTGTGTATGGGGGGGCTCCCAAGGGTCCTCAGATCCGGGACCTGGAGAGAGGTGAGAAGGACAGCTACTTGACTTCAGATGGTAAAGCTCATTTGAATCGCATACAAATGAGCTTTACAGATGTTCATTTCAGGTGAACATCTGTCCACTCCACACTTCAAGCTTCTAAGTAAAGTGTTTTATATTCCACCCTGAAGCGTATATAATTTGTCTAACCTAGGTGTTGAGATCTGCATCGCCACTCCAGGCCGTCTGATCGACTTCCTCGAGGCGGGAAAAACCAACCTGCGGCGCTGCACCTATCTGGTTCTGGACGAAGCTGATCGCATGCTGGATATGGGTTTTGAACCACAGATTCGTAAAATCGTTGACCAGATCCGGGTGAAACTAACACTCATTTTCTTGACTTACTATTTATATTTTGTGTAGTAAATAATTTTGTGAAATAGTTTTGACTCCCGTGACAGGTTTTGAGTTATATTTTAGCGTTTTTAACCACGTAAAGCTGTTTTTACAATGTCAGTCATCACTGATGCACGCTTGATGATGTTGTGGTGCAGCCGGACAGACAGACCCTTATGTGGAGCGCTACTTGGCCCAAAGAGGTCCGCCAGCTGGCAGAGGACTTCCTGAAGGATTATGTGCAAATCAATGTTGGAGCTCTGGAGCTCAGTGCCAACCACAACATCCTCCAGATTGTTGACGTTTGTATGGAGAACGAAAAGGATCAAAAGTAAGCAGCAGCTCACAAAGTACAACTCTCTTTAATGAGATTGCAGTTTACTTTGGTTATATTATTCAGAGCTTATTTTTCTTTGTGATTTAGTTTTATTCTTGTTTGTCTCTCATCCTTTTCATGTTACAAGTGGCTGTCTAGTATGTTTAGAACCTATTTCAAGTTAGCAAAGTTACACAGCCGCGGTTCAGCAATTTACAACATCTGGGGAAAATCTTTTTATTAACACAAAGGCATGACATTTTTTTAAATTAACTGAGAAATGACAGAATATAGACTCAAAAAAATGTTCGATTGTCTAAATGAGCCCATGTCACCTGTAACAGCCTCTTCTGAGAGATAAATCTTTTTAAATCATGATTTGTGATGATTGTTTTGTTTTCAGGTTGATCCAGCTGATGGAAGAGATCATGGCTGAGAAAGAAAACAAGACCATCATCTTTGTAGAGACCAAAAAACGCTGCGATGACCTCACACGCAGGATGAGACGTGATGGGTGAGCACGGTGTTGGAAAATATGCAATCATCAGTCTCGGGGGGGGTTTATTTAGCTCATTGGGAGATTACGCTGGAAACTGGTCAAATAACACTTATTTAGATGATCGAACCTGAGTATTTCAACAATCATTGATGATCCGGGTTTCATGTCGGGTATCACGTTATTTTGCAGGATGATGATACATATTCCCACAGAGCACAAACTGTTAAAAGCTTTTCTTCAAGAACGAAAAGTCTGACAGAAAACTTCTGTAGGAAACTAAAAAAAATTGGTCAACAAGAATTCATCCTTAAAATCTGATTTGTAAACTGTTAAATTATAACAAAGTTGAAACCTGATTTATGAATATTATTCTATTTCATCAATACATTTCAAGGTGCAATAAAAGCCAGAGAGGATCCAAGAAAGTATTAATTCCATTTTTCTACTTTAATCAGCATGTTTTGTAAGTTGTCTAAAGACTCACAAAACCTGCTGAGATACAAAGGACTAGGTGGATAGCTTTCTTACCACATCAACCCAAGAAACCATAGCGACGACACAGAAGAAGCCAGCTACCAAAAACAGGACATTGGATTTCCAGTCCAGGAAGAGGATGATGAGTTGATCCGTGTTCTGGTCTGGACCACAGAGTTCCAGTTCCAGCCAATCAGAGCTCCCGTTCACCCTCGTACGCGTCAGTGAACTGTCAGAAGCGTTATGAAACTGTTACAGGACGGGGTCCCTCAGTGCCGCTGCTTTAACAGAGTTATCGCCACGTTTTAAGGATATGGTTATAACTGGCCGCTGGTTTTGTCTTCTAGGTGGCCGGCAATGTGCATTCACGGTGACAAGAGCCAGCCAGAGAGGGACTGGGTATTATCAGGTACAAAATCAAAATCGGGAGACGTCTTTAAAAATACAGCTCCTTCTCCTGATGGTTGATTTTCTGGTGTTGTAGAGTTCCGTAGCGGCAAAGCCCCCATCCTCATCGCTACTGACGTGGCCTCGCGTGGTTTAGGTATGTCGTGTGTGTTCAAGAGCAAATCGGATAGTTTCCTCAGTATAGTTAACTACTGACCCTGCAGAGAGATTACAGCTGTCCATGTGTGATGATTAGGCTTTTCACTGCATGTTAATGTACAGTTAATGATTAAAAGTGAAACATGAATTTGGATTTATTTTAAAAGATGTCTGATGCTTCTCAGATAACTGGTGTATCTAAGAAGTATGTGGTAACTGAAGTAGGATTTCCTGTGAAACAGTTTTGCTTTATCAAATACAACTGACATAGTCGTGATGTTGAATGTTGAAGTGTGACGATGTGAGGGCCGTCGCTGTCAAAGCGGCCCCTTGCGAAATGCAAGTCAACCTTTAACCTAATTCTGTGTCCATTTGTTTTCTTTTCATTTTGTTTTTGTTTGTTTGTTTCCAAGTCTCTCTTCCGGCAACTAGAAGCACACAGGCCCTCGGGAGCCTGCAGCCGGACCTAGGCATGACAAATCGAAAGCTGACTCGGGGAGTCTGATTAATCAGTCCCAGATACAGCCTTCTCTGCCGATACTTGTACCGAGCCCACTAGGCAAACCCTCCCCCACTTCCAGGACACTGGCGGCCTGGGAGATTCGGGTGGGAGGAGGGACAAGCCTAGGGCGCTGCTGGGCTTCCAAATTTGACGGTAGAGTTGGGGGCAGCTGTCAGGTGAGAGGGCGAAGAGGGGGGTGTGGAGGAGGATGGACTCCCTTTGGCCCTGCCTTCATAACAGTGATGCACCGTTATTTTTCAGAGACGTTTTCCACCAAGTTTTCAGTATCCGTATTTATTCTGAATGGCTACTGATCCACTGCAAAGTCCCTGGGAAGATCCTTTTTTTTTT
>JAOWBL010000023.1:13056452-13071531 GCA_028564865.1 Zenarchopterus dispar
CAAATTTTTTACTCATTGTTTTGCATGTTGCATGTGCAGACTAGATGATCTCCTTTATCAGCCCGGAGAATGTGTGTGTGTGTGTGTGTGTGTGTGTGTGTGTGTGTGTGTGTGTGTGTGTGTGTGTGTATGTGTGTTTAATTTCCAAGTTTGATCTTGGTCTGTTCCAGGTTCATCTACACACCTCCATCCTTAAATAAAATAGTCTGGATGACATGGGCACAGTCTCCAAGACTTATTTCTTTTACATGTTCCTACAGAGCATGTACTAATCTTTGGAAAAATAAATAAATACACTACTCCCTACACTAAGGATCAGCTCTCAAACTGCTTGAATTGTATGCAGCAGTTCTTATTAGCAAGTACTTAGCAAAAATAAAACCTAAAGGATTCACATTATGACTGAACACAATGTTCCTGACTTGAGGTGATGATTTCCGTGCATCCATCATCTAGATTCCAGAGATCTGCTGGAGAATATACGAGCTCTCCTCAGGTAAAAGGAAGGGTTACATCCTGGACAGGTTGCCTGTCCATCACAGGTCCAGATACAGACAAACAACCCCACTAGCTCACACTCCCTCTGACAGAAAACTTAGAATCACATGTTTTTGGACTGTTGGAAGAAGCCTGAGTGCCTGGAGAAAACCTATGCAAGTATGAGGAGAACATGCAAACTCCACAAAAACAGTTTAGTCTAAAAATAAGTACACCATGAGTCGATGACCTTTAGAACCACAACTGGAAGAAGTAACCTGAATAATTTTGTTCTCTGTGATAATATTCTCTCACAACATTGTGCAGCGATCCATTTTTTGAGAACTCGAGCTCTCTAGTCCGTCCAAGCTCACCAGTGTTTCTCTTTTCATCCCCAGCTCTGGTTTCTCCAACCTCTCTGCTTCCCAGCCTCCACTATTTCCTGCCTGCACCACCAGTCCCACCACATGTCTTCTCCCTACTCCACCAGTGCTTCAGTTCGACCCTTCACCGTCCCTGTGTCGGAAAGTGCCCACCTGTGGAGCCCTTTGCTTGCCTCACCCGCCTCTGCCTGGAACATCTAAATAAATCAGTCTTCACTTTCCGACTTCTGTCTCAGCCTCTACATTCTAATCTAAGCCCAGCCATCAAAACTACAGTGCTGAAGTTTATGGAAATTTTCAGCATTTGTTTATTTACAGCTCTCTTAAGGTCCTGCAACAGCATTTCAGTCTGGTTGAAGTTTGGAATTTTGACTGAATAAAATCTAGACATTGTTCCACAGCTCTTGTGGGTCTACCATGCAGAGCTGCTGCTGTAGCCTGTTGATGTTAAATTGACTCTGTAACGTTAGCAGACAGGTCATTTCTTAATGTGCATGCTTGTCTGTACTGTGTTATGATGAAACATCATAACCTACAGTCAAACTACTTTTCCAAATAAAAATCTCGATCTAGGCAACTATGGTGGAAGTCCCCACATGTGTTCTTGTGCCGCCCACTTTATCGTGGATTCACCCAGTGGAGACTTTTCTACATCTGAGTCATCAAAGTATTCCAGAATGTATTTTATATCAACAATAAGAAGTAATAGTCGAGGAGAAAGAAGCGAAAAGAATGTCATGACTTTGTTGTTGTGTAACAAAATGCAAGAATTTTTTCTTCTGACTCCTCCTAAGTATGTTCTCCTCAGTCATATTTGCCAAGCGTGAACTACAAGTGCAGACAGTTAAACTGATTACTGGTAAATTAATGTAAGTCTTATTGTTAGGCATTTTGGACAAAGAAAAAGTTCTAAATATTTGGTTAAATGAGGATGGTAATTTCTCTATTGAGGTGATCAGAGAAGCAGTAGTGAACTCAGTGAGACTTGACTCTGGTTTTTCTTTAATGACTTGGGCTTGACTCGGACTCAGAAAGGGGGTATTGAGAATGGACTTGAAGTTTGGTGACTTAATTACAACACTGTAAGTGCAATTCATGCATCATAGCTGATATCGTTCCTCCTTGGCACTCTGCTAACAAAAACCTGAATGTTCCTGACAATCAAATTGTCAAAACGGCTACTTTCATAGAAGTGCTCACACTTGTAGGTGATGAGTTAATCAGTCTGATCTCTGAACACGAGTCCTACACTTTTATCTGCTTTGGACGCAGAGACGATCTAGGCTTTCACACTTAAATCCTACATTTTGGTAAAATCGTATATCATAATGCAATATGTCACATGTTGTTGTTCATTTGAGGTTGCATTTATGTCGTAAAGTAAAGATTGGGCAATTTCCTCGAAAATATCCTGACGTGAAAAACCTGTAACAGAAGCAGAAGTTTTTCTTTTTTAAATGTAATATTTATAAATGTGGAAGAGCTGAACAACACTACAGAAGATCTTTACTTCTGTAGAGCTAATAATGGCTAATAGTGACTGAGAATTTGTTGATAATAACTCTATTAGATGTCTTATGAAATTATGAAGTTATGCACTACATCACCTTGTATTCTGTGTTACTGTGTCCTCTTCGTTTACGATGACTGTCTTTGCTTAGCTTGTCCGTTGTCCACGTCCTCAGTAATTCCACTTTGCATTCACAAGATGCAATATGCGTGATGCAATATCTAAATTGACATAGTTATCATTCCCATCTTATTCTTTTTCTTCCCCTAATATCTCATATCATGTGCACGGTTGCAGTGCCGTCTGAGGAAATGAAGATCATAGTTGCCCATTTTAGTCTGTATGCTCTTGTATGCAATTAAACTCTTCCAGATTTCTAAAATAATTTAATAATATAATAGACTGTGCTCAGAGAATATGCTAGTTTGGGGTTGTACAGGGGCATTTCTAAGTCTGAATACTTTTTTAAGACAGAGTGCAATGATTTTCAAATGTATTTAATTGATAGCTGTTAAAAGAAGCTTTGTCAAACTAACTCTGCCAAGTCGTTTTGCTTTGATAAGTTCATTTGAGGTAACCTGTCCAAGGTGAACCCCATCTCTCACCTGATGACAGCTGAAACAGGCTCCACCCCCTCCACAACCCCAAACAGGATGAAGCAGGCATAAAGATGGATGGATAGATGGACATTAATTTAATATGTCTGCCTTGCAAAGAAATGACCGTTCAGTCTGCAGTTTTGATTAGAAGTAGATAAAAATGATTGATGGAATGTTCCTAATCTCATTCTGTAGTGATGATGAGGATCAGCAGTCCTACTGTAGTTCAGAATGTGTCCCATCAATACACAAGATTGTCCAGTCTGGCCTTCCAATTTAGTCGTTTATGAGGGCACCAGTGTCACTCTCCAGCTCCACAACAGAATGGCACTCTTGGGCCAAAAGTAGTTGGTAAATCTGTAATTGTACACCCAACGTCCAGCAGCAGAGACACAAGTTCATGATATCTGGAGAGCATGCAGGGGGAAGCTGTCTCTGCTGAAGAGCATCCCGTCTGAAAACATTGATTAATGTGAGGTCTCGCAAAAACTGTGGAAAACGTATGGAGTGGAAGTGGAAAACACTATCAAAGCACAGTTGTACATAAGTAAGTGAAGAATTAAATAAATAAGGTGAGGCAACACTCTCGGAACACATATAGACTCAGGAATAAAAGAAAAAAAAAAGCAGAAAAAAAATTGGAAAACACAGGAAGAAGATTATAAAGGGATCAGCCAGCAACACAGAGATCAGGAGTGCGTCACAGCCTCGAGGAAAAAAGAGAGAGGAGTGTAAATCCCAGGAGATAGATGGAACAGACCAGAATATCATGGTTACCAAGTGGCACACAGAAACACACACATCCCATAATTAGCATGCTAACAGGCAGTTAAATGTCCCACACAAAGGCTTACTGTTGAACCCCTGTTGCTCACTTTGGAGACAATGCACAATAGGAGTCAGTGAGAGCCCCCAAATCACCCTAATAGCTGATGTGGCCTGTCGTATTTTACCCTTCCACCGCTCACACTCATTCACTCCCTGACTCAGTAATGAAAAGCTGATAGCCTCGGGGACATGCTTACTGAGCTGCCTGCCCTCAGTCCTCATTTCCTTCTTTTTTATCTTTTCATCTAGTGACAGAAAATGCCTCTGCAGTTCCCCCAAAGATCAGAGGTCCACCATGCAGGCTGTTTTTGCCATCAGGAATCTTGTGCAGAGGAACCCCCTCAGATTGACAGAGATAAGGTATACATAATTAAAGAAATGCGAACATTGGACAGTCACGAGGGCTAAGGGCAGGAATTACTTATGATGATCACACATATATAGTTTCTGGATGCTATCGGAAGTTCATTTCACAGAAACTAGGAGTATGTCAGTGTTAGTGCAGGTGATGAGTACCAGACTTCAGTCTCACCGAAGCAGCCAAATAGATTTCTTTTTTTCATGATCATCTATTGTAAAACAAACAAAAAAAATCACCACTCTGAGTGTATTTTTGCAGTCATCACAGTGAAAGTTCAAATTGTCATTACACTGAAGAACAAATACTTAATATCTGTCCAGTAGAGTGACCTGTATGAATATTTGTCTATATTCATTTTCACAACATTCGAGAAAAAGCTCTTCAAGTTTATAGAAAATAAATGATCAAATAAATTAAAACTGAAGGGAAAAATAAAAATCCCAGCAGGTTTACCCCACAGTTCACAATTCTGTGCTCAGAGAAAGTGAAGAAAACCCTAAAGCTCAGGATTTAAAAGCTTCTGCTTGCATGTTAAATGTCAAAGTTCTTGACAGTACAGTTAGAAAGAGACTGAACACATAGAGCTTATTTAGAAGGAAGCAGGACAAACCTGCTTGTGGCCAAATCAGAATATTAGAACAGGTTTATGTTTACAAATTAGAATCTGAATGAACCACAAAACATCTGGAATACTGAATATTGCAAAGAAGAAAAAGGAAGTGAAAGTGTCTGGCCATTCCTCAGACCAGCTGTTAAGCATGGTGTTGGAGGAGTAATGATTTGGGTTTCATTTAAAGCTATCAGACACCGGCACCTGCCAGTCCACCTATACGTCTGTTTCTCTTAACCCTTTAACTGTCTGCTCAAGCATATGGTTGAGGTGATTTTGGGTCACTATATCGCAATGAGAGGAACAGGGCAGTTAAAGGGTTAATTAATATAGTCTAGTGTCAAATGTGAAGCCTGGCATCTAAATCACTGGTATGCACATCATTTTGCACAGTATGCCATTTCTTATGAAAGAACCTGTCGTTAATTTGTCACTTACAGACCATCATGGCGCCGAATCATCTCGGTTAGAGGTCTCTGACTTTTAATCAGTCTTTGATGACACACTTTTTAGAAATGAAAGGTGAAAGTCATCCCTCAGTATAACATTTGTGTGGCTTACTGTCACTTGAAAAAAAGAGTTATGTCTATCGAGCTCATTTCACACAACAAATATGGTGCTTTATATATAAAATGGGTTTACCATGTGGGTCGATTAAAGGACCATAAATTCTCCCATCTAACAACTGAAATTTATTCATCTACTAATATTAGCAGTCAACATTGTGAAACCTCGTGACAAAATAGTGTTATTTTAAAAGATTCACATATTCCCAGCACTTCTGAAGTGGCGTGTCATGTGATGATGCCCCCGGCACTCCTTTGTGTCTACGTGAAAAGTCACATCCACGTCACTGCCTCCCAATGTAAAAAAAAAGTGAACTGTTTCTAAAAACAGCAATAAAAAGCTAACAGGGTTTAACCTCATTTTAATTTTCATTCTGTTAGACATGTTTCTTTTCTTTCTTTCTTTCTTTCTTTATTTTTTGTCTAAATGCTTCTGAATTCCAGTACAGCTTTGTGATCCAAGTTTTAGTGCCACTGGAGGAACACATAACATGACTGAATGTTTTCTCCTGAAGCACTTCAGGACTGAAACAACCACAGAGGCATCTAGTGGCATGGGGGAGAAAAGGAAACTGTGACACCACTAATGGAGTTGGTTTGTATCTGAGAACAGCCTTGCTTTTAGCAAGTTTTAAAAAAGGGAAACAAGCAAAATTGTATAAACATTTATTTACAACATCAACATGTATATACAATGAATAGTAAAGTGCTCTGTAATTCAGATTTTTTTTTCCTTTTTTAAAGCTTTTTAAAAATGTTCTTTAGAGCAATTTTGCTCAGTGTGTGTTTATCTCCAAACAGGGGCTGGGAACATTAATAGTTTTATACAAAGCAGGAAGACTTCGCAAACAAATGACAATGCTTTGTTGTTAAATGAATTCTCCTTCAGTACTCATGTAAAGTATTATACTATTCAAAAAATATATAATAAAGACATTTATACAGGTGAAAAGAGTCAATTAACTGAGCAGAAAACATGCAGATATTGTGTATTTCATGCTGACACTCCAAGTAGCAATACCAATTCAGACCACACGGGGGCAATATAGCACATTGAAAGAAAGTTCATGTGTTAGTGCCAGATGTAAGACCCTGCAAAGTGTTTGTAGTGGGGAAAAGTGCTTTTACAAGATTTGCCCAGCTCATTAGCCCAGAATGGTCTGTGTCTCTTTGTCAACATCACCTCTTTGTTAATATAGCGACATGCCCCGGTGTGGTAAGTACTGGTATTCCTACATAGAAAAGCTTTAATCAGAAATCCTGAAGGAAGTTCACAAAGAGCATTGAGCAGGAAAAGTAGCTGAAAGTGCTGATGTTAATAATACTACTCCTCTTTTTTCAGAGTCCCACTGAAAATAAAGTTATGAACTTTTATCACAGTAATATTAACTTATTTTATGCTTTGGTTAACAGGTAGGGTTGTCTGCTGGACAAAGCGATGCCACATTTATGACTTTTCTTAAACTACCACAATTCCCAAGAAGTTGGGGCCACATGTAAAATGTAAATAAAAACAGAATGCCATGATTTCCAAATCCCATAAAGTCATATTTTGTTTATAATAAAACATAGAAAACATATCAAACATTGAAAATGACACAGTCTGCCAATTCAATAAAAATGTAGTTCATTTTTTAATTGTATGGTAACAACATACTCAGAAAGGTTGGGACATAGTCAACAAAAGCCTGGGAAAGTAGTTCTTTATTAAAATAATCGTAATAATAATGATAACTGAGTGTAGTGGCAATATATTATTGCCATAAGTGACTATAAAAACAGGGGAGACATAATCTCTCAAAAGCTGAAATGAGTAGAGGGTCAGAAATCTCTGTGTACAAGTGAAAAAGCCAAAAATCAGTATTTGATATCCTGATGTTCAAGCCATTGAACCATTAGACAGCACTGTATTAAAAACAAGCATGATCCTGTAATAGAAATTTTTACACAGACTCTGGAAATCAAATAAATAAAACAGCTTGCTGTGCCACCCTGTGCTCAGTGAAAGATATATACAGGTTTAAGAGTAACATTTACTCTATACTTACTTTACTTACTTACGTACAACTGTATCCTCTCATCAGAATGTCTTTTTCTCTGGGAAGGCATTGCATCTTTCAGCAAGACTGTGCTAAACTGCAGACTGGATCTATTACAAAAGCATGACTTTGTACTTTTTACCAGCAGAAAATATTTGACGCGTCATGAAACAAAAATAAGACAAAGAACACCCAGGACCGTTGAGTGGCTCGAGTCCTAAAGCAGACTAGAAAAGGAGAACATTTGTCTCTCAAAACTCCAGCAGCTGACCCCTCCAGTACCCAGAAATAAATGGGCTGTTGTTAAAAGCAAAGGGGATGCTGGTAAATATCACCATGTCCCAACTTTCTTGAGATGTTTTGCTATCTATAAGACAGCGATGGAACCATTTATTGTACATTATATGGTTTAGAGATAGTGGCAATGACAAAAAGACAGAAAACTGAGCTGGAGGAAGCAGAGTTGAAGATGCTGAAGTTCTCTTTAGGAGGGACAAGGATGGAAAGGGCGCTTCAGAGGGACAGCACAGACTGGCTGTCTTGGAAACAAAGTTATCAAGCTCAGATTAAGAAGGTTTGGACATGTGCAGAGGAGAGACAATGTTTATGGTGGTAGGAGCCGGTAGGCGGTGGAGCTCCCAGGCAGGTGGCAAAGAGGAACACCAAAAAGATTTATGGATGTGGTGGGGAGGACATGCAGCTAGTTGGTGTGAGAGTGGAAGAAAGAAGGGACAGATGGAGGAGATGTCGCTGTGGTGACCCGTGAAGGGGTCTATCAAATTCATGTTCAAATGCTTTACATGATTTTATTTACATCTCACATGGTATCCCAACTTCTTGCAGTTAAAATACAACAATGTCTTAATCAGGATGAGATGACAGCAGCTCATCTGCATAGCTCGACATGCCATTGAACCCAAACTTGATTTGAAAATTTACCCAAATCTCAGTGTTAAATAAATATAAACCAATAGTGCGGAAGAATATCTGATCGATTTCTATAAAAGCCTTTAGAGTTAAAGTATCTCTTAACTTAAAGATAAAGAACAGAAATATTAAACCACATACAAAATAGTTTATATATTTCGGTTAAATTGAACTAAAGTAATTGGGAGTGAACTTTGTTTAGTTTGGCTGGCAGTGTACCTTTACAGTATCTTTCAACATTCTTAATATATTCCCTGATTTTTTTTAGTTTAGAAGGTGCAATGATAGTTTAAATAATGCAAATTTTGAAATCTAATACTATTTAATTTTTTTTTTTTTGCTCAGATGTATATAATCCCTAAAATCTTTCTCTTCAGCTCGACCACATTGATAGAAGAACAAGAACATCTGCTATAACAACAAAATCAGCACAAGAAATAGATAAAAGACAATTAGAAAAAGAATGCAAACAAATTTAAAGTCTTTTGAGACAAAGCGCTACAGAATCATCATGTGAAGTGGGAATACTGTTCAGATAACTGCAAATATATAACAAAAAACTTTTTTATTAAGTAAAAAAAAAAGAATGCAGGGATTTGGAAATCATATAAATCATTTAAATCATATAAACCCAATGTTTGATTTAAAATATGATAAATGCTAAAAATGCAAACATTTTATTTGTTTGTTGAAAAATACATTGTCGCTTTGGATTTGACATGAAGACATTTTAACAGTTGGGCAAGGGGATGTTTACAACTGTAGGATCACTACTTTCATCCAGCATAACTGAAGTCATGACGCAGCAGTCGTAAACATTAAATATCAGATTTAAAGGAAAATCTAATATTTGTTTGATGGTAGGATATCAGCAGCTTAAAGGTTCTGGGAGTCCTTTGTTGTATTTTTAATTTTATCATGTCCCAAATGTTTTCATTTTGTGACAGATCTGGATCACAGACAGGCCACTTTGATAGTCAGACTACTTTATTACATAATCATACTGTTCACATAATTAAAAAGACACTTTTCACTGTCTTGCTAAAGCAAGTGAGACCTTCTCTGCCTAAAAAAATGAATAACTGTGTGATTGAAATCATTTTGTAGTTTCAAAAGATATTTAGAGTATATTGTTCACCACTCTTAGGGTTTCATTAATTCTCCCCTGTGATCTGAAAGTCAATACAGAATGAAATTATATATTACATGCAATAAAATCCTGTTTTTCAAAACAATGCTTAATATTTCATTTTACAATTGTTGTCCTTAAAATTTTAGTAGACATTGTTTGCTCTGTTTATATGATTTTTGTTTTATTATATGTATATTTGTTTATTTTATTGTTGATTTGGTGATTTTAATTTGCTTTAAAGCCTGTCCAGCACTTTTGTTTTAAATAATCTGTAGAAAAAAATTGGACTTGACAAACTATTTTACAATGTCTGCTGGTGTTAAATTCAAAAAGAGAACATATTTTCCAAAATTATTCTCATTTTTCAAGTTTCTTTATTCAAAGCGCTACGTGTGTTTGATTTTCAATGAACTGTATAGTCTGCACATGATTTGCAAATCCCTGAATTCTGCTTTTATTTCAACTTTCAACAGCGTCGCAGGTTTTTGAAAAAGGGTTTGTACCAAATCAGAAAGAATTTCTATATTTGACAATACAATCAGTAAACATACAGATATATACAGTCATTGGAAAATAAAATCAGTTAAATGCATTTTTTTCCTATGAAAATCTACTGATCCTCTCAGCATGCTGACAATTTTCCTTTAATGTCATCTACGATACAACCATCGCAACAAAGTAGTCCAAAGCAATTCCCGTGACATTCAGTTACGCTTGAATTAATCCTCTCTGTGAAAATCCAGTCACCTGTTGGACATTCTTCTAGACTGTGCCAACAACCTTCATCCCTTTGTTTCCTGTTGTGCTTCACGATGGCCTTCCACCTTTACCATCATAAACAATGAGTACACTTAGGCTGCATGTTTGCTCCATTGTCCCAATATTACATCAGAGGCGTTCAGTGTTTTACTTCCCAACTTCAGACCTTTGGCAAACAGCAACAGCACAAACGTGTTAAAGCCACTTCTTGATATTGTTTTTGTAATCACGGGCTGCAGCCTCCACAAGAAACAAACCAAGAAAAAGATAAAAGTAATCCATCAAGTAAACAATTACCCTACTCACCTACGTACTCATCACACGAAATGAGCTAAAAGGTCCCTAAATAGGTTTAAATAGAGCTAAAATCTAGCACAACTTAGACATTTTCACTTTAAATGGAAATCCTTTAAACATGTGATTTGAAATGCAGTGGAGTCTCTAACTTGCAGTGAGTCAAGAAGTCCGGTAAAAGTTACTGTTTTAAGAAGTCTCTTACGTTCAGAAAAATGCTCCCTCTGCTACACTTAGTGATTGCACTTGGAATGATCTTGTTATTACTGCACAGCAAAATCAACAACTGACTAATATAATATTAAATAACTTGATAAAGGAAGGATCATTGTGTTTTCCCAGCAAACATTTTACCAAAACTCACAAAAGTGCAAATATCAGAGTTAGGAGGGGGAATATTGCAAACATGGTGATCGTTTCAGTTCATCAACAAGATGGAGATTACGAAGCTTTTGATGTAACAGGATATCTTTGAAACTTTGAAAATGAATTGGGGGGTGGGGGATGGGTATTGCTTTCTTCAACCATCTTGTCTGTGCTCAAGGAAAAAGATTTTTTGATATGATGATAATTTTGAGTTGTGCTAAATATACAGAGAGTCTAAAGCATACTCAAGTTTTTAGACCTTTCTTCAACTGTGTTTTACTTTGGTTGTGGAATCTTAATAAAAGGAGCCAAAAGTCTGTTAAAATTTCTTCTCCTCCTGTGCAATCGGTCTGGTTGATGGTATGGCTCAGTCTGGCTCTTCCAGGACTGCAGCCATGTGTGCCAAAGCTTATTTAGGAAAATCAAGTTTTGATGTATCATGAGAAGAAAAAAATACATATAAAACATCACTAGAAAGGCAAAAGAGGTTTCAGCTTTTGTGCGTGCAGACCAAAGCTGAACACACCTGTCTGATCTTTCAGGGAAAAAGATGAATCCTCCTTCCAATCTTTAGGTCTCCTGCTCGCTTTTATAGGTCACTGGATCGAGAGGAATGGCAGTTTGTAGGATGTCAAACTCCATCTGGTTATTATCCATATCTAGAACACACATGACATTATGACTGCCTGAGGTCATGGTCGCCGTGTCGTGGAACATATTTTGGAAGTCCACTGAAGTCCTCCTGTCCTCCTTTCCTACAGTCTGAGAGGTGTCAAACGTGTCTTCTTCCTCCTCTCCACAGCTCAGCGCTACCTCGTTCTCGTAGCAGAAGGCGTTCAGCGAGCGTGAGATTAGGTTGTGTGTGGATCTATGAGGGGATACGGGAGATGCTGCAGATGAGGCCCGACTTGTGGCTTCGTCAAGCTCTTTGGCGCTCATGTGGGGCGTTGATGGCACCTCGTAAGTCTTGTGGAAGCGAGAATAGTCTACCTTGTAGCGGTCCCGGTCCTCATAAATCACAGGCTCAAACCTGTGGCCCCAGAAGATCTCTCTGGCAAGGTAGGAACTACGGAACTGGGTGGTCATGGCCGTGGCCTCCACCATTCCCTCCAATATCACAACAATCTCAAAGTCATCTGTTTCCAGATCGGCTCGGCTTAAAGTGTACAAAGGGCTGTCTTTATCTATCTCGTGAACTATAACTAGGGGAGATACTAGAAACAGTCTGTCTGTGCCCTCATCGTAGCCCACGTTGAGGTCCATCTGCTCCAACGGGATGAACTCACCCTCAGCTGTGACGTAGGAACGAATGAGCTGGGCACGGACGTGAGCTTCCACAAGCTGGCTCTTCCTCAGGTTGCCCACCCTCCACATGAGGCACAGCTTGCCATCACGCATGGCGATGACTGCATTTTTTGAGAACATGAGGGTCTGGTTCCTCTTCTTTGGCCGAGCCATCTTGGCCATGATGGTGCCAATCATGAAGGAGTCAATAATGCAACCTACGATGGACTGTATTACCACTGTTATCACAGCTACAGGACATTCCTCAGTAACACAGCGCCAGCCGTAGCCAATAGTGGTCTGAGTCTCCATAGAGAACAGCAGCGCCCCTACAAACCCCTGGACGTGAAGTATGCAAGGCATCCTTTGTGTCTGCCCTCCAGCTGTGTGTCCAGACGTGGGTCCGTGCAGCCCTCCAACTACCAACCCATCACCTTTGCGCGTAGTCGACTCCTCAAAGTCCCCATGAGCCAGGGCAACACTATAAAATATTATGCCGAAGAACAGCCAGGACACCATGAAACTGGTGCAGAATATAAGCAGCAGATACCTCCAGCGGATGTCCACACATGTGGTGAAGATATCTGCGAGGAAGCGCTGCCTCCTTTCTTCCATGTTAGTGAATAGAACATTGCATTGTCCATTTTTCTTAACAAAACGGCTCCGTATCTGGTTGGAGCCCCTTGTCAGAATCTTCCCGTTGTAGTTGTTCATCCCTCCTTGTCCCCTTGTGCTGGGCACGGCAGCGGAGGCTCCAGACCTCCCCCTACTCTCCCCTCCTTCTGAGTCGCAGTGCTGGCGGAGTTTGGGGGAAGTGTGGCCGTTACGGAGCGCTAAACTAGAAATCTTCTGGAGTTCCTCCTCTGGTATGATGTCTGACACAATGCTGTACCTGTCAGAGGGGCGAATGAGGATAAGAATTGGATCAACTTTAAGTTGGTGCTTTTAGACACAAACACCTCAGCAATACCACACTTGTTATCCTAGGTCATTTAATGTTTCCAAGAATACTTGAAGAGTGTAGCAGAATGGTGCTGGAATCAGATGATGCATACCAATAATCTCCTTGTGCACTTTACAGTGTTCCTTTTAAAGCACACAAAGACACCATGCACCCTCTTATCAACACTGACCTGAGGAGATAATACCTGACTCACAGGTGCAAACTATAAGGGCAAGATAAAATATAAAATGCGTTACAGTTTATAGGGATGGATTCCAGTAATAAAAGACATTTTTGACTTCTAGTCACAAATCCACTCAAATTGGCCAAACTCCTGGCAAACAGAACCCATTGTCCAAACTAACCCGTCTATCTCCTTTACATAGAGGATTACCTGTTGGGAAGGTGAGTTCAGTTTAGCTATGTGAGAAGGATTGCTGTCATCGCGGATTAGAGGATTATATTTGAGTGAGTGTCAGACAGACAACCTATTTTGAAATGGACACACATTTGTGCCACTTCATCATATGTTTTATCATATATATTAACCCAGTGACACTTCGAGAGATCTGGCTGAGAGGTGCTCCCTTTAATCCCTGACGGGCTGAGCTGTTGTACCTTTTCAAGCAAGTTCTTAAAGGATGGTGATACTAAAGGTAAAGGTTGGCACAATGGCACACAGATGTGGGGCAAAACTCGCGCAAACGCAGATAAACCATCAAAATGACCTATTCATTTTATGCTTTATTAACCAATATCAATAATACAACCCACAAAAGGTCATGCCCACAAGCCATTTTGAAGCCAATTTAGCCAATAAATTATAATTACACAAAATCCTGTGATATCCTATGAGACTTTTAAAATTGGTGGCAAACTGTTAACTGATGAGATAAAGCGTTGAGCGTGAGGGTGATGACATAATTCTGACTATTTCCTCACCTGTTGGATCTACTTGTTCCCATGGCACCAGTGATTACCGGGAAGGGGCCACTGTGGAAGGGCCGACTCTGGTCCGCTCCCAGACATTAGGTCTCCACTAATGAGGTGGTGTTCACAGCGCTGAGAAGACCACTGTGGAGGAATCAGAGTTCATGTGTAAGGGACCCATCATCTAACGTGGTCATTTACAATAAGGAAAGAGCAGAGATACTGAGTGTGAATAAGAATGGGTCTGAGCACTTAAATAAATGTGTAACATGACTTTGTGACACTACTTAGTCATTTGATAAAGTGTAATTTGAGTGACTGTATCTTAATGATAAATTTTAGATTTCAACTTAACCTACTGTGGCATTCAGTTAATGCATCCCATACAGAAAGTGTTACACAATCATTTCTTCCAGTTTTGATACTTTTACCATGAGTCTATATGTCAGCAATTGATTTTTTTCTCTTTTCTGAATCTTAATTTTTTACCTTTAAAATACATGTACATTTCATTATTACATGTGTTTAGACATAATACTGCCAGCTGCTCTCTGGCTGTTTTTGTCTTGTTTCACAGAGCTAAAAATGTGGATTTAGACTTAATCCTGATTTATTTCTGTGAGGTATCTCAAGGCAGTGTGAACCTGTCCGACCTGCTGCCGAACAGATACAGCTATGAAAAGATTATCTTATTGTTGTGAAACCCAACAGACCTCTACACTTGATGTGAGTGTATGTACCCGTTGAACATTATGTCTCTGATGTCACATGTTTATGAAGCGTTTAGATCAATAGCCTTTTAAATGACAACCACAGACAACCTAGTAGCTCTATTGTCACTATTACCCAGTCACATTAAATGTTTTGAGCAGTGTTTCTACACTGTCTTTAAAATCTGAAGTCTGTTAAAAAAAAAATCAAACATTTACTTGGCAATACATTATGATTCAAAATAACCAAAAGACATATGCTTTTTTTCTTTTTTTTTTCTTTTTTTTTTTTAAGGAGATAAAATCTCAGGTCTTAAAATGAGGGAAATACACCTTCAGCTGAAGAACAGTACACACTGTC
>JAOWBL010000023.1:13071631-13087666 GCA_028564865.1 Zenarchopterus dispar
GGATGGATGGATGGATGGATGGATGGATGGATGGATGGATGGATGGATGGATGGATGGATGATGGATGGATGGATGACTGCAGTCTATTAACTGCAGTCTGTCGCCACCTGCTGTTCAGTTTTTTACACTGCACTCCGGCCGTTCACGCAGTATCAAGTTTGCCATGGTTACACCGGAAAACAGTATTAGGGACTCCTCCTTCTTAATAAAACAGCAACCTATTTTAAAACTTCGCCTCCACCAGCAATGGCTGACATTGCTAAACGTTTATTAAACCCACTATAATATAGCGTGTTTTAATAATATATTTAAGCGAATCATGCTCTCTTCAGTGGTGCGAGTAAACAATTATGCTTTTGAGTTGAAAAAATCAAAACCGGAAACGGTTGTATTGTTTGATCTTAGACCTGTGCTGACTTGACAGCCACGTCACCTCCTCTACAGCTTTCGTCCGGGACCGCTACACTCTGAAATCCGACTGAAATGAGACTAATCCATCGCACTTGGATCTATTTACTAACACGCATTTAAATATCGACCCGGCAGACGCTCGCTGCACAGCTGTTGGCTTCATTTTCATCACTTCATCTCACCAGAGCTTATGCTTGCTCACCTTTAGTAGCTAAAGAACTCTGAACTCTCTCCCCCGTGGAGGTGTGAAGGCCTGTGAAGAGTTGCTTAAAGTTATTGTTAAGTTTGTTATCTTTGAAGTGAACAGAAAAAAATATGAATGTCTTTCGTCTGGCGGGTGACGTGTCCCACTTGGTGGCTATCATCATCCTGCTGCTGAAGATATGGAGGTCCAGATCTTGTGCTGGTAAGTTGACAGAAACATGTCTGCTGCCCTTTTCTCCTGTCAGTGGACTTTAACTCACCCACACTCATGTGGCTCTACAACCTGACTGCATATGCATGTACATGCGCTCAGTGTAAATATATATTTGCACTTGTAGCATTATAGATGGAGGGAGGACTGCAGGATGGGGAGTATTTGCATAGTGATAAGTACTTGTAGAGGAGTGAAAGCTACGTGGCAGTATTAACAAAGCTACTTTAAGTCCTTCCTCTTCCACCTATCCTCTAACTGTCAACAGCTGTACAGTTGTGATATTGTGATACAATATTTCCTCTCGTGCCTGAACTGTCAGATGATGTTATCTGCCTTTAACTCAATGTTATAATTGATTTGTACCATCATCTTTTCCTCTAAGGTATCTCTGGGAAGTCTCAGGTGCTGTTTGCGCTTGTCTTCACCACCAGATATCTTGACTTATTCACAGTCTACATTTCAGCCTACAACACAGTCATGAAGGTAAGTATTCAGTTGTTGCACACAGGTTCACACACACACACACTGACATGCATGCAATTCCTCTGGAAACTAACTCTAAACTCAACCTGAATAACAGCATTACACTCAGAAGTTTGTTTCAAAGCTCCAGCTGGAGAAAGGGTCAACAAGCTGGGGTCACATCTTCACTTAGGCTTGGTAATCTGGCTCTAAGTATTTCTCTTTACGCACACGTACGCATGCAAACGCCCAGCTGAATCAAAGATCATACAGTATCATTTATAATGAGGCGAAGCAGAGAGCTGGCAGTTACACATACAAAAACAACCACTGTCAAGCTGCTCATCTGAACGGAGACATACGAGTTATTCTTCAAAGGACTCCCGTCTTCACAGCTCTATTCATACCAGCCAGCTTTGCTTTAGGGGTGCTTCCTTTGGTAAAGCAAGTTGAGTTGGAGATCAGGATCGAGAGGCTGGATAGTTCTACTCTGATCTGGATCTGTGATGTCACAGAACCCCGCAAATGCGTACAGCTCGATGGATTACACAGTTGGGTGTTTTCAGAGTTAGGCCAGCCCACCAGCGGGAGAGGGTTGTCTTCAAGAACCAGAATAAATGCTTGCAAGCACAGGGGAGGTATTTGTTTTCTTAACAGAAGTCGCACTTCATCAGTATTTGACTTTTATTTCAGGTGGTGTTTCTGGCTCTGTCATACGCAACTGTTTACCTGATCTACATGCGCTTCAAGAACAGCTACGATTCGGAGAACGACACCTTCCGTGTGGAGTTTCTGTTGGTCCCAGTCATCGGGCTTTCCTTCCTGGAAAACTATGCTTTCACCCCACTGGAGGTAAACACGCAGGGCTGCACAACAAACAGCTCAAAGGCTCAAAAAAGGCTTTTTTTTTTGTTTGTTTTTTTGTAGCTGCACAAGTTTTTTGTTTCAACAGTGTTTGTGCTGCGTTTACTTGTCGTTCCACCAGATCCTGTGGACTTTCTCCATTTTCCTGGAGGCTGTGGCCATAATGCCTCAACTCTTCATGATCACCAAGACGGGCGAGGCCGAGTCAATCACCACCCACTACCTGTTCTTCCTGGGCCTCTACCGAGCGCTCTACATAGCTAACTGGGTGTGGCGCTACCACATAGAGGGCTTCTTTGACCAGATCGCTGTAGTGTCTGGAGTCGTGCAGACCATTTTCTACTGCGACTTCTTCTATCTTTATGTCACAAGGGGTGAGTATAAACTTGTGAAGTCGATGACTTGTGAGTGGTTTGAGCTGCAGGAGAGATTTGTTGACCTTGACACGTTTTGAGGCTTTGATGAAGGAGAACAGAGTGTTCATAACTGATAAACAGGAGAAGAGCCGCTTGTAGACCAGACTCATGCTCATGCTCGTGGTGTTCTCTGGGTTTACCCTCTACCTGTCTGCAGTGCTGCGAGGAAGAGGGAAGATGAGCCTGCCGATGCCGGTTTAAATCGGACACCTGTGCTGCACGTCCACCCGTCTGTACCTGCCACGGTTCAGCATCTGAGCGCAGACTTTTGCCTTCAACTGTACTTGTATTGGGCTATGGGACTAATGGTCTGACATCCTCCTGTAGACCAAAATGAAAAAGGTTTTCTCTTTGATCGGTACTTTAGTGTGTATGATTTTAAGTGTGAGCTCTGTGCAGTTCTGATTTATTCTGTCTGAGATGAGAATGTTACACAGGCCACATGTCGATACAGCATAGAAATGTATTTTTGTCCTTTTTTTTTTTAACCTTTTAGGAACTGAGAGCGATTATGACTCTAGGGTTAGGGGGACTTCAGCTTAGTTTTATTAGCTACGGTATTTGTTTGAATGTTAAATCCACACCTGGCTCTCAGGTCGACTGATCATAGTTCCCACTTCACACACCTTCTGCGTAGCCGGTGTTGTGGACGTGAGAGCGCTCCTTTCAAAGGTTCCTACATTAAAACTGATTGCCAAACTTAATCTTAACAAATATTGTACTTGGAAATCTGATATCTTCCTTTCTTTCTGTGTTTGTAGACACTCCCTGAACAGCTTACTGTGTATTTTGCAAATAGTTCTTTTCCTACAAAGCAGGCTTAATATCTGCTGTGAAAAAAAACCACGATGATGATAACAATAATAAAGCTTTGTGGAAATCTGCTCACTCCGTTCGTAAACTGGGAGCACAGATTTACAGCCCTTCCTTTCAAGCACAGTGATACGCTTTTATAAATCTATCTGCAGTGTTTAGAAGCTGAGGGAATGGATTTCCACAGAATTTAAAAAAAAAAAAAGTCCTGCAGCTGGGTCTAGACTTGATCTTTATGTTCCTTATTCATATATATGTTACCCGTTTGTTCTTCTTTTTCATGCATATTTGTATGTCTGTATTCGTTCATCTGAGAAAAAAAGCGCTAAACATCTTATCATGCTAGAAGAGGCCAAAGATACTCCAGTGTTTTAGTTCACTAACAATTACTTTACAAGAAAAAAACAATGATTCAAGGGTGAGGGATTTCTAAAACAAACCATGTCTTTTAGGAATACAGATATCTCAGTCGTAGCGAGGTGAGTTGCACAGAAATGTTGTGACTTTTCTGTGAATTGTCCACACGGACTGAAACACAGGTGAATGCTATTTACTTTTGTGTCGACCATGAACACGCGTGTCCGTTGTTATTTCACAGTATGATGTTAAAGTGGTTGTACAGATGAATGGATTTCTGTCATCTGGTGTGATGTATGACCAGCATAAACAACGTTAGTAAAATGAGTTTTCTTTCATATATCATCACTTCTGTGTAATAAAGACCACACAAAGACTAAACTGATTGCAGTCTTAAATGTCCCTCAGTGCAGCAGAGTTTTTTTGTGTTTGGACAGCACTTTACTCCCCTCTCTCACGGCTCCTCCAACCACTTTTGCAGCTGATTTGATATTGAGAGGTGATGCTGCCAAAGCCGCTACCTTCTTCACAGCTTTTCCTTTTCCTTTGTCCTTCCCGATGATTCCTGCTCCCTCTGCAGCACCTCTCCCCAGCGCTGTCACCAGCTCACACCAGAAAAGCCTCTCTGCTCTCTTCCTGGCCTCCTCTTCCTCCCTCCTCATCATCTCCGAGTCTTGAGATTTCTCTTCTTTTTCTCTGGTCACCTTCTGAAAGACCTCCACTTGTTGGCCCTTTTCCTCCAGAATCCTCTCTTGTGCCTGTCTTATGGTGTTCTGAGCTTCCTTGAACATCTCGCAGGTGTAGAAGCCGCCTCCATTCTTTGTCACCATCTCACCCACCTTCTTCAGAAGATAAATGACTTTTTGCGGGCACTCTGACGTCTCCTCTTGCCCGCTGTTGTCAAAGATGTGATACCTCCCAAGGCAGCCATCGACAAACTCGGACAGTTCTTGACTCTCTTCCAAGAAGTCCTCGATGCACTTGCCTTGCAGTTGGTCCCCCCAGGTGAACAGCACCATGGTAAACCTGGAAACTTCAGGTCCAAACATAGCCTTGATCCACTCGAGGGTCTCTCTTTCCTCCTGGGTGAACCTTCCGAGCTGCACAGTCACCAAGAAGACGTGGGGTCCAGGAGGATACAACCTAATACACTGCCCCACCTCTGCCATAACTTCCTGCGGTGACAGGTTTGTGTGGAAGAACCCTGGGGTGTCGACGATGGATACAAGGCGCCCGCCTACAGTCCCCGTCTGTCTTCTGCATCTTGTGGTGATGGAACGGGGAGATGCCTCAACCCAGAAAGCTGATCTACCTAGGATGGTGTTTCCTGAGGAGCTTCTGCCTGTCCCCGTCCTGCCCAGGAGAACAATCCTCAGAGGTTCACACTCTGATGTGGGGACTGGTGTCTCGGTGCCTTTGCCAAAACATAGAGTAAAAGTGCATAAATGTTATTATATCCCTAACAGGTACTTTACCCATTAACAGCATCTGAAATGGTCAATGGAAAACGAAAACCTTTTTAAAAATTATATAATAAACATCTGTTTTCAAGATTTTAAATTGTTTTTTTTAAGCTCATTCACAATTTAAGTGCTTGATTCTTGTTTTGTGATTTCGCAGTACAATGTCACAAGCTGATCACTCGTGCTTTGTAAGCTTTGGAATAAACATACCTTCCTGTGACGCAGCATCTTCGGATGACATCCTGACAGAAGGAACCCTGATAAGTATCCGGTGGGCGATTACTCAGTGAATAACAGTCATGCATACACAGGTTCCTTGTGTAGCCGCTGCTGGTCAGATGTCTTTCTCCAGCTAAATATTAATTTTCTATCAACCCACGGGGTGATCGGCGTGGAGCCGCAGTTAGAGGAGCAAAGCGCAGCTGCCAACGTGACGCACATCTAAACCTACTCAATGAAAATTAGAAGACATTTGTGATAAAATTAAAGGCTTATCCAAGAGGGTCTCTCCCATAGCTCTGTAACAAGCCAATGACTACAATTACCCCAAATCGCAGAAGTGTGGCATAAAAATGGATAGTTTAATGTCAATAGGGATGTAGTGATGTAGCTCCTAATTTCAACCACTAGATGGAGCCACAGACTTTAAAACGACACATGGACGCAAAGCTGTTTCTAGTTCATGTTGTTCTAACATATATTTATATATATTTATATATATATATTATATCATATATATATATATTATATCATATATATATATATATATATATATATATATAGAGAGAGAGAGAGAGAGAGACATACAACAGTTTGTACACACATCTTTTTTAAGGCACCTTCATTTTAAAAAAATAATGACAAGCTCAAGCTGTATTTTCTCCACAGTCAATTTATTTTTTCACGACAGAAAAAAATAGGAAATGTTAAAAGCTGTTCAACATATTTATTATAAATTTGATAATAAATTGAAAAAAAATTCTGCATAACATCTTCATCTCTGCAGTGAATGTACAAATAAACTTCTGAAAATTGTGTCACTACTATGAAAGTTATTAAGTAGCTGAGCTGTAGGTTGTCCACTATAGGAATGGTTATAACTACTTTAAAACAAATGTTCTTTATTTGTTAAATAACCCTGTAAGTAGGTTTTGTTTTGTTTTGTGGGTTTTTTTGTTTTTTTTTTTTTTGTAAGTTATTGAATATCAGCAGTGTGTATGATTCAAATTAAATGTTTGGTGACCAGAAGTGTGGAGGTACCATCCCCCAACCTCACATCTATAATATGTATGTGACAAACTGTGGCTGTTAAATAAAGGACAATTGTATTAAGTTTACAAGGCATTTGTTATTCATCCATTTTCTATGCTTGTTGGTTCCTGTACAGAGTTACGGAGGTCTGCTGGATCCTATCCCATCTCATTAAAGGGGATGGGCAGGGGTACACCCTGGACAGGTCGCCAGTCCATCACAGAATTATGTTCTATATATATATAATTATATTAAGATGAACTAATGTACAGTATAATTTGGTTTATTATCTTCATTTTCTTTTTATTTTACGTCTTGCTTTCTGTCAACATGCCAATCAGTTGTAAACATACTGATGCAACAGACATTTTTAAAATTTAAAATAAAAAAAATTTTTAAAAAAAAGCTATGCCAATATTTTAGATATTTAGATACAGGCTGAATTGAATATCGCAGTTAAGGCTTATCAGGTTTGACCAGGGACCTTTTGTCTCTTATGCAGAATGTTTTAGGACAAAATCAATGAAGTTAACTAATGATCTTAATGTTTTCCCACATGGTCTAACACAGAGCTGTTGTGAGGTCTGCCATAGCTTAAAGATGTGTTTTGGATCATGTGACCACATGGCACACTCATCCAACACAATCTTTGGAAGTAATAACGGTCTGTTAACCCAGACTGAGACATATGATGATGTCTACAGGGGTTTTGATATGTTTAAATGTACAGAGCTTGATGCTTGAATTATTTCCACTTAAATACACATTAGATCGGATGAAAGCTCTCCAATCATAACTTCCCTGATCCCTGAACAGGACGTCAAACAAGCATGAGTCTGTTGATGGCTGTCACTGTGGCTGCACAGAATCTTTAAACTTGAAACTTTCAGTGATATTTTTCATTTTCTATGACAACCAGAAGAAGGTTAGACCATGAAAAAAGCCTTTAAAATGTTATAAACTAAATAATACATTCCCTATTACAGTATATTTCTCAGGTAACAGGCTTCCCAAGCTCACTAACCAACTCTCATATTCATCCTATTTCTACTATATATATATATATTGCACCTCAGTAATGTTATAAAAGTGATGAAATACAGTGAAATCAACAGTTACGTAATGGCGTTTGTTGAAAAACTGCTGGTAGGAAATGCACAGCTGGTAGATCTTCTTGTTTTCTCAGATTGAGCCTAAATTACATTCCATTATTTTGCAGAAACAAAACCAGGATCTCCAACAGTCATGCTGCTATATGTCACCGATGGCTGGCAGTCTCTGCAGCCTCGCTGTTTTATCGGCTTTGGTTTGGCCTCCGCTGTACTCTGACCAGTTGCTGTGACAGAGAACGTGAAGACGCAGGAAAGACACACGCAGCAAACAACTACAAGGTGACATATGGTGCTCAGTTTTCCTTCAGCAGCTACACTATCCCCCCTGACCTTTTCTTATTTTAACTAGGACTTTTTCTTATTTAGTGGGACTCCCCTGAAATTATCTGTATTTCAGCTGAAATTAAACCTGAATACCTGGCAACTTGTACTAGCAAAAGCTGAAAGTGCAAGCTGGAAAACCAGTCACAGCCATCATTTTTCAGGTACACAAGCAAGTTTGTTTTTCACAGACAGTTAAGCAAACACTTCCATTTGACTGAACTGTATGAATTTAATGAGTTTGTTTACAGCTCAAGCACAAGCAATGTGGCTTTATGCTGTAGTGAGCAGTATATTTTCAAGTTATAAAAACATCTGTGGTAGCTTATCGGGTATTTTTCTGTCTAACAAGATCGAGTAGATTACATATTTAAAAAAATAAATAAATAAAATGCTGGTCCAGATATGTGCAAAGACAAAAATCACTGGGGGACCAACAGTAATCTTTTTTTAAATCTTCAAGAGGACAAGGTGCCAAAAACAATAAAGAATGAAGAAGAGCAAGTGAAAAAAAGGACAACAGCTGAACTGCTACGTTAAACTCAGCTTCACTCCCTTAAATAGTACCTTTGTCCACCGAGACTTTCGTGTTTTCCATAACAGTACCAGAGACTGGCCCCGAGTGGCACTGACACACCGTAACATCTACATGTGCATTATTGGTCGCACCAATGCAGAACCACATTCAAGAACCCACCAGATTCCTTCAGTTCTGTATGACAGTTTTTGTTAAAAGAGAAAATGAAAAACAGAGGACTTGAGGGCAGTGTCAAAGTTCTCAAATGTCAGAATTTCTGAATGAAGTGTGCTTTTGAATGTTGATAAGTTCAGTGCACACAAGTCCGAAGCCAGCTGGTATTTGAGCTGATATCAGGAAGAGCTATTAGAGGGTTTGTCCCACTCCACATGACTTCTCACTGGTAGATATGCCCCCTTGCTTGGAGGCTCCTGCGTCTCTGGATCTCCTGGAGGACAGTCCCAGTTTGAAGAAGGTACGTCACCGCCTGCAGCTTTCACAGTGACACAAGAGGCTGTGGCTTCTTTTGGCTGCAACGCCATGCCCTCACAATGCGTCTCCCTCACACTGCTGTTGTTACTGTGCGGGCCGGGCTCCGAAAAGCCCCCATCCCCAAAGTCAAAGAGGGACCTGTCCTCACCAATCCCTAGTGCAAAGCTCTCTAGCATCTTCATTACAGATGGTGTGGACAGGCCAGAGGGGTTCTCCTCCTCTATAAGACTCAGTGTAGGCAGGATGTCCACCAACTCTGCCATTTCCATTGGCTGGATGACCTCAGTGATGCTGGGAGGAAAGTCCAGTCCCTTGTTGTATGGTTCCTGTGTATCCAAAACTGAATATCCTGTTTCTAACTGGGCAACGGCTGCAGGCTCCAAACCAGACTCTAATAAAACATTTGCACATCCAAGTTCTGACTGGCCAATGCTCGTCAAGTCCATGGTCGACTGAGAGCTCATGTCTACAGGGTACCCTCCCTTCACAACACCCTCCATTAACGCAGCCTCATTGGTGAGAGCGGGGGCTACTTCTGCAGCGGAGACCTCAGCAGTAACTGGTGGAGGGACACTGACTGAACTCTCTGCAAAAGAAACAAAAACAAGGAGTTGAAGACAGATAAAGTTAAAGTCTTAGCCATGTATGTGATTATGCATTAGTGGTAAGAAAGGGATTTTGATTTAGCTTTCTAGTAATCCTTTGAAACAAGAACTTTTGGTTTTCAAAGCTTCAAGGGCAAGAAAGTCACATTTTTCAATTCTTAAGATCATTTCTTTGGGTGTTTGAAGTGGCTACCAATGCAAAAACTGTGAGATGTGATCATTGAACACAAGTGTATTTTTTTTTGTAACTCTGAAGTGGGGAGCTCAAAGCTTTAACATCATTTCAAGACCCACCCAGTGGATGAGAGGGGTGGACAGGAGCGGAATAGATGACTCCACCGTCTCAGAAAGTGGCTACACCTTCACACCTCCTGATAGCTGTTAGTTCTGCCACTTTACAAACTGAGGGAACAATGCTGAGCTGTTTTCTGACAACCTTTTCCCTGGTTATATATTTAGATCATCAGAGTGGTCATCACCTGCTTGGCGGTTCCCAGACATGCGGGAGAAAGTGGAAATGTATTAACCTAGCAAGTATCCAGGTTCTCACCTTTAAGTAGCCCAGGACATGAAGACCTGCCGTCTAAGCGTTCAGTCATTACACTGAAACCTACAGCTACATCAGTTACCTGTGATAGGTCTTTGTGTTGGCATCCGATGGGGCCAAGTCAGTCTGGCAGTCAAAGTTTCTGATTCCTCCTCTCCATCAGGACAGGGGGGTGGGTCTCCTCCCATCACCAGGCCTAGAGGCACCGCCCCCACCCACTGCTTAGACCGGACACACTGTAGACAGTCCATGATCCAGCGGGCATCCCTCCACACCACATCCAATTTCTAAAGAAACAAGAAAAAGAAAGGGCAACACATGTAATCAGTTTCCCTGTTGGGTAGCTCTCAGTGAAAGCCTTAGTCTCTTAACAAATTCCATCATTAAGTATTCATCCATCACAATGTCCGATAGGTTTCAAAAGATCTTACACGAGATAGCTCAGTGATGTTGTTGAGCCGCTCCCGGGCTTCCTGCACCTCCTTGGTGTCCAGCGCCTCACGCAGAGCTTGCTGGGCCAGATGAGAGTCCAGCTCCAGCCTCAACCAGGCCTGGCAGTACTGGCAGAGAAAGTCCCGCTCATAGGTCCAGAAGTGAACTGGTTAATGAGTCAGAGTTAAAAGGAAAAAAAAATTACATCATTACATCAAAGAACAGCCAGAAAGCCTCGCTATTCATAGATGCAGTTTGTTGTACTTCAGGTGTGGGAATTTTGAATTTTCAAAGGGGGTCCAAAGGAAAGAGGGGTTAAAGTTAAAAGATAAAAAGCCCTTTATTGTGGATAAAAAGAAAGATCAAAGAAATAGGCACAAAAGCAAAAACAATAAAAAGGGGTTATTTTCAGTGGATCAGAAGATCAGATATTTTACACCAGTTTGCTTTATGGATTTTAAATCCCAAAGAGAAATGGCTGAAATTATTGGGTTACTTTCATGGTTTACTTCAAATTCCTTAACTAAATGTTGATCAAATATTATGACTTTTGTAGCTTTTTTCTCATGTTTTATTAGTTACTTTTTCTTAATTAAGTTAAACCATTGTCAATGTATGATGATTATTTTTTATCAGAGAAGAAGGCTTCCCTTCCTTTAAGCTCCAGATCCACAGAATTCCCCCTTTTTTTAAACAGATAGCTGGCGTACTCTCTCTTTCCCTTTTTAGTCTCTTTTTCATTACTATTTAAACAAAACACTCTCTCTAGTAATATTGTTTGATAGAAGCAGTGCAAGAACAGTTCCCCAGTTACCCAGTTCAAAGATCTGCAGAGGCATGGTGAGGCCAGGCTCCTTGGTCCCCACCAGAGGCCAGTAGCTGGAGCTGAAGTCCTCACTGGGAGGCAGGAGCAGCAGCATGGACATCTTTTCATCAAACTGGAGCAGCTCTCGGGTGTACACACCATACTGATATGCCTGCCAGAAATACAGTAGCAGGCCAGATGCAGTGATAGGAATATTATTAATTGAGTAAAATGGGAATTTTATACATGGAGTGCAAACTTTTTAAGCCAAGGTGTTAATCTGAATCTCATTATAGTAGAAGCTGTACTTTGAACGAGAAGTCATTTAAGAGGTGGTCATGTTTAGCCATTCTTACCCTGTAGAGGGGGATGTTGAGCTTTGTCAGGAGATGTGTGACTGCTGCTCTTAGAGCCCTGACAAACTCTACTAGACCACTGCCCTCCATGGTGCTCTCGTCCTCGCTGCTCAACAGGTTCTGAACGCTACTGCCGTGTGCAGTGTAAACGTGACTCTGGAGCCATGCCCACTCCTCTCTGACACACACAGTCGTGAAAATAATCTTAAAACGAGCATCAAGGGCACACATCCCTCCTGGAAATAGTACAGCATGTCACTTGAAATGGTGAAATGGTGTTACCTGGTCACATGGGCGTTGTGTCGGACCCGTGTGTGGCAGAGTAGATTAGGCAGCCTCTGAGGAACCAGAACCCTGATCTGCTCGACGGAGCTGCACAGCTTCAGGATGCCCACATACAGACCTGCATGGGGCCACTGAATGCTGTGCCTGTGGAAGGATAGCTTCTCCTGAAGAGCAGAGTAAAACATTACATAGTAGATGTTCATTCAGTGTCTTTTTAACCTTTGCAGTCTGATCATTTGATTTGTGCTTCCTAAAATGATTTGGTTTGGTTGGGGAGGAGACAGAAATCACAGCTTGGTGATCAGTACACTCGGCTGTCCTTGATATGATTGTCTGTTTCTCACCTTCAGCTGCTCATAGAGCATGTCCATGGCAGTGGGCTCGGGCAGCAGGGGGGTTCTGCTGCGGTTCTTTTCCAGCCGGGCCAGCGGTATCCAGTGAAAGGGAGGGTCAGGAGGGCTAGAGCACACAACACATAAATGTAATGCAGCCACATGGACGTAGCACAGAAGCATTTTCACTCAATAGTTCAGCAAAACTCCACAGATTTAACGTCAGCTCCCTACCAACATTTTCAGCATGTCTGCTTAACAGGCCCACTGCGACACATAAACCTAGTAATTATCTCCACGGTACAACAGAAATAATGTTGAGAAGACAGTGAAAAATTTAATCTGGTGGATAGTGGAAAAATGTCATCAATAGTTGGTGGGGCATGAGTGTAAGAAGCTGAGTAAGGAGTTGGAAAGCTGCTCTTCAAGCAGAGCTTTAATCTTTGATTTAAGCTAGTCCACTCTTCTGGGGGATATTGAAAATGTCTGACAGCGATTAATAGGATGTAACACGACTCCTTCTCACCTGGGAGGACTTGGAAATCCTTTCAGAGTCACTAATAGTATGTTGCCCTGCCGGTCTTTCAGTGGTTCGTAGTACACCTGGCCCAGGTCCATAGTTCCCAGAGAGGACTGACAGCAGACAAATGTGAAGCCAACATATGAAAAGAAAAAAAAATAGAATCTTCACAATTTATGATGTGAAACACAGGTTCTGTATGAGAAGGGAAGTCAATAGCCTGGCTGAGCCTGGCAAAACGAAGACAAGGAAGCAGGGGGAGGCAAAGATTTAAAGAGGTAATTAACATAGAAATTAAGCCATTTTGACGCTTCCTATCTTCACACTAAGCGGCTTAACTTCCTACCTGCAGCTGAGAAACAGCTCTTAAAATGTTGTGCCTGCTCTGAAGGAGGGAGGATGGAGATGAGTGAGCTGAGGAGAGAGCCTGCTGGAGCCAGGGGACTTGCTGCCATGCACAGGACAACTACAAGGAAAGAAGATACTCCATTTCAAACTACAGTTCATATCGAGCATTTCAGAGCTTACATGATGAAAGTTACATGAAACATTTCAAAGTAGGTTTAAATAGATGACACTAATATGGTGTGCATTTACAGAGCACTTCTTTAGGTGCACCTGTCTGAATGGTCTTTGATGCAAACATCTAAAAGACCATTCACGGGGCAATGGATCAATGCATTTAGTTATGTAGACATGGTTGAAACGACCTGCTGAAGTTCAAACTGAGAATCGGAAATGGGCAGAAAGATGATTTCGGCACTATTTAGGCCCCTTGGTACATGTTGAGCAGAGTTTAAGAACCACAGCCTACATCAGTATTGTCGCTGATCATGTCCATCCCCAGTAACCACTGATTACCACTTCCACATCACAAAGCTCAAGTAATCAGGAGCTGATTTCTTGATCACGACAAAGAGGGCACTGTACTCAAATAACCACCTCTGTCACCAGATCTCAATCCAAAACAGCAGCTCTGGGATGTGGTGAAACAGGAGATTTGTATCATGGATGTGCAGCCAACAAATCTGCAGCAACTGTGTGATGCATGGATCTAGATCTCTATGTCACATAGAAATAAAACATTTTGAAAACCCAAAGGTGATCAAACCCGGTACTAGAGAGGTGTGCATAATAAAGTGGACGTGTCTACTGATGGATCACCTTGACAAACCAAAGGAAGTCCTGGGTGATGGAGGTGGAGCAGCACTGGATCTCCACCAGTGGAATCTGATCTTCGGCCGTCACTAGGATGTTTTCCTTGTGATAAAATATTGTTGCCAAGTAGACGCCCCTGATTAAAATAACATAAAACACACCAAAGTGTCTCATCAGTTGAGAACATTAGAAAAATCAGATAATATTCATCTTTAAAAATAGCTTTTAATCCCGCAAGAGACGTAAGGAAATGCGGGAGTCACTTTAATCTATCTAAATTACAAATTATCCAAATGATGTTGATGCAGGAAGATCGTTCATAAATCATTTCCAACTTGCAACAGTACAGTTATTTCAACTGTCATTGTCTTCAAAATACTGTATCTATCCACAAACAAGAAGCTACAGCAGCACTGGTGTGACTGATGTTCTTTTCAATAACTACAAAAACCCCAAGACTTTCAACTTGTACTTTGCAGTCTACACTCCTGTAATCCGAGCACATTAATCCATTTCTTTTGATACCCTCAAGGCAGAGCGGGACAGGTAAGACAGATGAACGCTACCTTTGGAGGAGACGAACAAACTTGGTGGCAGACTGGAACAGCTGTTTGATGCCTCGAGACACTGACAGACGCTTGCTGGGACTCTGGGGCTTCAAGTTCTCTGCTGAATATAGGAGAGTCAGCTCAGACTGGAGGAAAATCACTTCATCTGCCAATACGCACAAGATATTTGACTGGGAGAAGGTGGTGAAATGGTTTTTTTCGGTCATGACAAGAACTGCAGTGAAACATGCAGCGTTTTAAATGAGGAATGGACTTCTGGAAGCTTTACATAGTTGGGTTTTATGACACATCACCACAGGTTTGTTGTTGTTTCTGGCTCTTCATAAATGTAGATAAGAAAGAAAATTTCAGAAGGTAATTGAAAGTAATTTCAATTTGATTGCACTGTATAGCTGGTTGTATATACAGATGCATTTTGCATGCTCAGTAGAAGCAGTGTATATATTTGCAGCATTTCTAATAACATATTATTAAATACACAATTTTACCTATGCAATACCCTCTGTACTGTGAGTCTGTGGCATCCTCCAGCACTTTTCTCAAGAGGCCCTCATAGTTCCTGATCTGCGACTTTACACCAACGCACTCTCTCCAACCTGCACAGTTATAAAGGGAGATGAATTGTCACTTTCACTGGGACAAAGTTGGTAAGAGTCAGCCAGCTGTCAAGAAATAATTTGCTGGAAAGTCTCAATTTTCTTAGGGGACCAGAAGCAGGAGCATTTGCATGACAAACCACCCATGTGCAGCAAAACTCAGTTAATTCATTATTGTTTACAAAGGACATTTTCTTATGGAGTACATTTGTACTTTTGTGTTTGTTCTCCATTTCAAAACCACTCTGCAGCATCGTTGAACAAAAACAAATGAAAAGTAACAGCGAGTAAAGCAGCAGGGGTGTAGTCTTGGATGAAAGTCAAAGCCTAATAAGGCCAAATCATTCACAATGGCCTATTTAACATTGCTTAACATTGTAATAATTCATGAATGTACCACCTAGGGTTGGAAATTAGCACCCGCCACCTGCCAAATCCTGGTTATTTTGTGTAGTGATGGATCAGTTTATTAAAAAAAACCAGCCACTGTGGTTGATACATAAAACAAATAATGAAATAAATAATAAGGTATTTTAAGCATCCCGAATCTGTTTGTTTTGCGCAAACATGCTACATGAGGCGCAATGGGTTGCCTTCTGGTCACAACACGTGAGAACTTTTTTTGTACCATCAACTTGAAAAATAGAAGACAAAGAACCTTCATTTCCATCGAACAACTCAAACAGTGAAGATTTTTCAAACACTTTAATGTGAAAACATACTTGGTTTTGGCATTCAGGCTCCATTCGAGCATCATTTATCAGGCTTACATAGATAAAGACAGGGGTGTAAAACATTACCTCCCCCCTCCACAGAATTGGAGCCCACAGGTGGAAGCTGGGGAGAAGGGGTTCGGGGGGAGGGAGAGGGAAGGGGGGGGGGGGGGGGGGGGGGGGTTCTTGTCCATCCTCTAAACCACACTAAACAGACAA
>JAOWBL010000023.1:13087766-13187888 GCA_028564865.1 Zenarchopterus dispar
TAATTTGTGGTCAGTGAATCAGGTTAATGTTACCAGATCTGCAGCTACATAGAGCTGCTGATACTGTTAGGCATATTGGCCATATATTAACATCCCATTTCAAATATGTAAACATACAGATGAAAAATGCTGTTGTTAATATATGCAGATTTGTCATATTACCACAGAATTTATCAGGATTTTCTTTTTCTTTTTTTTTTAGACGCACATAGTAATTAAATGACGAGGTGTGAGTTGACATCACCTGATACAAAAGGTTTAGAGCTATACTCACTAGCCACTTTATTAGGTATATACTTGTTATATCTCATAAAGTGGCTCATGAGTCTATTTTAAGATGTGTCCAAAATCCTCATTGATAACTGCTGTTTGGACACTGGAACTGAGCACTGCACAATGCACCAGTTTCTCACCACTGATCTGAGTGATCTGTTGGATGGGGTGGGTGGTGGTGGTTAATGGTTCGAGGTAAGTCATAGAAATACAAAGGCCCAAGGATGGTGTTAAAAATTGTTTCCATTTTAAGTCCTCTCTTGTGCTTGTACAGAAGCTTTTTCTCTTTGGTCTCCTTTGCTGAAGAACTGTCTATGAAATAGTTGTCAAAAGATGCTGACAGACGTGCATCGTGTCCCAACTGGGCAGAAAGGAGAACTCTCTGTCTGTGTTTTTATTTTTTTCTCTCTCAAGGTCCAGCATAAACAGCACCAAATGATGGGCATAGCTCTTGTCCAAGAACAGATGGAGATTTTGAAAACAACCATTTTATAGTCCCCTTTCTTGCCAGAGTTTCGTATTCCTCTCAGTTGATAACTTTGCCACTTTGTGAACACAGATGTCCAACAATATCATTTTGCCTCCGTTAAGTTTGTCTGTGCACATTCATTTGCTAAATTAAACATGTTGTTGGTGACTGGGATATATTGAGTGATTAGCTCACTACAAGAGCTTTTAGGAACTCATTTACCTTGTTATGCAAAAACACACACTTATGTGGGAAAGCTCAATGGGATTTACGTGATGAGATGCTCTAAACAGATGTGCAGTGAATGCCGTTTGTGGAGTAATAGACAAAGGTTATAAATTGACATGTTGGTAGTAGCTGATACTCGCCCCCACATCTATTATCACAATTCTGCTCAGTTGCTGGGAGGCTTTTGTTGTCATGGTGATAACCAAATTGTGGCCTTCATAGCTGATACTGCAAAGAAAACTCATACACCCTATCTCTGGACAGTCAGATATTATTATTCAGCAATGACATTCCAGTATTCCCACAGCACTCTGAAAAACTGTGTTACAGGAAAACACTATATAAGAGCCAACTGGATGGGAATATATATTCTCAAACGCTATGTTGAGTCATTTTGAGCGGAAATATCACTCTTGATGTATTGGTTGTACTTACTATTAATAATTTAACTAAAATTAGACGAAGCATGATAAGCATTAGGGAAGTCCACAGAAATAAATGAGTGCCTTAGGTCAGGCATGTCAAATCCAAGGCCCTCTGGCCAAATCCAGCCTACCAAATCATTTTATCTGGTTCACAAGAAGATACACAGATAACTCACAGTACAGTTCCACACTGCTGTAAAGACATACATGGAGCAAAACGACATGTTTGAAGCAACATCTTTATTTTACCCAATGAATTTTCTATCAAATGGATATCAGTATCTCAAATTTTCTACAACAGTTTTGTGGTTAAATCATGAATTTAAGACAAAAATGTCAAAGAAAAGAAAAACTAATACAAAGAAAAGGCAATTTGAAGACAGACAGGAAGTAATATGTTTTTACCTCATGGAGACAAGACAGTATTTTTAGTGGTATGAAGACTGATTTATCCAACAAGTATTTGCCACACCTCCACTGTAATAATGAATTTCTCTTATTAATAGTGAAATGCAGATGCCATTATGTAATAGGATAAAAAAGGTAGATACATTTGAATAGTCTTTCAGTTGCTGTTCAACCAGCCCCTTATCACTAACCACAATGCTCATGTGCCTCAGGATAAAGAGTCTGACACCTTTGCCTTAGGTGATCTTGGATTTTTCATGATCCTTATTGTGAGACTGAAGGGTTGTGTGTGGGATTGAGCGGTCAGCAGCACAGGAGCAGCACAGGTGACTGTACTATCACCATTTCTCTTCACTCTGTGCACCTCAGACATCCAGTGCAAATCGAAGTCCTGTCATACTCGGATGACTCTGCAACCATCATATCTGCAGTCTTGCGTCTTGAATGTGAAGAAACTAAAGGAGATCATTGTGGATTTTAGGAGTTGCAGGAATAAGCCATACAGCATTTTTCCAAAATGGAAGAAGAAGCAGAAGTTAATGAATGAGCGAATGAATGAACAAATTAATTATTGTTAAAAATGGGACAACATGAACATTTACATATAAATATGTGAGATTACAGCCAGCTGGAGAAGAAAAAAAATATCATTGTCTTCATCTGGACAATAAACTGGGCTGCAGATGCAACACTGATACTGTTTATAAGATTGGACAAAACAGACGGTATTTCTCAAGGAAGCTTCGATCCTTCGGTGTTTGCAGCAAGATGGTACAATCTTCTTTAATTCTCTTGTGGAGAGTGTTATCTCCTTTGCAGCCACCTGTCAGGGAAGAAAAGCCAATGACTTAAAAAAGCTGAGCCAACCGATCAAGAAAGCTTTCTCTCTCTTACTCAAGCGGATCGTTTGAAGAAGGATGCTTCATAAAATAAAAAGCATAATAGACAACACTCAACACCCTCTTAACAAGGCAGTAATTTAAGTGTCTTCAGTTAGAGGCTTCTTTAGATCTGCTGCAAGACAGACAGCAAGATCCTTTCTGTCCACAGCAATAACATCTACAATGACTGAAAAAAATAATAGTGACAGTTACTGCAACATATATTTTCTTTTTAGGGATTACTAAAGAATTAATGAACTGAACTAAATTGAATCAATTATGATTTTTTAGTAATTAGTCTTTTGTATTAACATTTATTTAACTGATACCTTATAATTTCTAAGTAAGTGAGTCCTGATAAATCAAAATCATTTTGAGGTAATGTGAATGAAATATCCATTGAGATTTTTTCATGGTAAGAAACAGTGTAATATTTGGTTGTGATTTAAAGCTATATGTGTTTTAAAACTCAGCAATTCATCTCACATTTTTACTATCAGAGAAACAACTTTCTAAAATGTAATGAGTTTCTTACTTTGCCTGGAGCTTTTTGTGGAAATAATGGCCTTACTTCTTATTTATGACAAGTAATGAAAACTCCACTGAAGTATATAAAGATGGTCAGAATTGCATCTGAAGAGTCCTCTAATAAATTATTAACAAAACAAGCTATCTGTCTTTCATTTGAAATTTCTGTAGCACTAATTTTTCCCCCTTTACCAATCTTATTAGTCTCACAGTCGTTCTAATCGTGAATACTTTAAAGCATAAAGTTAGGTTTTCTATAACTTTCTCACCTTCACTGTTATGTTTTGTTAATAAAGTTTTGAATTGACTACAGACGGTTTAAACTTACACAAAAGTTCAGCTGGGTAGCTTCATCATTTACGATAATTTATAAAATAAATATATTTTATATCGTTAAGTTTAATCAATAGGTATGCTCAAAAAGGCAAGCAGACAAAAATGTTTTCAGAAGTTTTGGACATAATGTTAATTAATCGCATGACGTCACAATTAGCATGAGAGCTGTGCTAATTAGCCGGCGTACTAAGTAATTAGGATACGACATGACAGCCTTACTATCAGTATAACCCTTTGACTTCATTTATTTATTGTTTTAGTTTATTCAACAGGTGAAATGTCTATCTTGACAAGCACAGACATTGTTTTTGATAAAGTGCACCTTCGACACGACCCAAAATGGAGCGTCCAGCTGCGGCCCGCTGAGGGGGGCGGAGTGCTGCTCTGTGTGGCCTGTGTGACGGAAATGATAGAAACAGAAGAAATTGCGGTGAGGAATAAACAATTAGTCTGCAAAAACAAACCTCTCTGCAACAGTCAATTAAATGTGTTTGTGTAGGATGTAATTCACATTTTGTTTTGTTGAATTGTGGCCGGTATTTATACTGGTGTGTGATGAAGCCAGCTGTGGAAATATGTAAGTTTTTCACTCCAGCTGAGGATTTAAAGTAGCAGTTTGAAGTTAAAGTCTACTTTATTGTCTTGAGGAAGATTCTGTTTTACCTGGATGCAGGAGTAAGAAGAGCAGTGAATTAACATGAAAAGCAAGCTGATGTCTGGCTATTGTTTACACCTGGCACGCCTCATTTACTCTTCACTGACTTGCTTCAGTGACTTAGTGAAAACCGCTTACACTTTCAGTACACCGTATTTATTTTGTTTGATGTTAAGGTGTGTGTCGTTGCTTCTCTGCTTTTTCCGCTTTTTAGGAATATTCTTGAAAATGACTGTAAATTTCTATTGATGATCTGACTGTAGTAACCCTTCTACATCTCTGTCTCTCATGTCCCCTGACCTGTCTTTGACAGTCGGTCAGGAAGTCTTTTGCCTTGTCTGGTGTGAGTGAAATGCTTAAAAGTTCTCCAGGGACCTTGAGGGAGCTGCTACAGCATGACAACAGAGTCTGTTTTCATTTTATAGCAACAATATTAGGTAAGTTTGACTGTGGAACATTTCTACCTTTAAAATTGATCACCATTCTGCAGTTACATAACTGCGCAACATTTAAATTAAAGTTTTCAAACTGAATGACGACAGTGGATATTAACATGGTTTCTGAACAGTAAAAAACAGGCATATCACAATATTAACAAATATAAAAACACAGATAATGTCATTCTGCTAAAATGAAATGAGCAGAAGGTTGGGCTTTTATAGTGCACAACATATTTCCCATAGAATTATATGTCCGGTGTTAATTTGTCGTGATAACTGTTTTAAGTCTGAGAAAAAGGGGTTTTAGTTTGTTAAATGAACAGACCACAAAATATTTAGTAACGCAAAGTCTAACAAAAACAAAGGGGAGTGAAGTAAGGTGAGAAGCAACATGATGTCTGGAAACAGAGGGAGGGTTGTTCTTTTGTTTTACTGTACCAGATGCATTCTAGGAGAATCTTTATGGAAATGCTTATCTTAATATGAGAACCTGAGCTCCCAGGCTAATAAAATACCAGGTATTATCACCTGCAGTTTAATACATTTCTAGGGATACATAATGTGGAAACTCTTGATAGCTTGATTGTCATTGTTTTTTGTCTTTTTTTGTTTGTTTTTTTTGGTATTAAGTTGCACTTTGGTTAAGAAAATTCAAATAAATGGTAATAGTACCATTAAGTTTTAAGTCAATTAAATCAGGTTGAATAGTTAATTGCCAGGGCGAGTATATTATCATCATCATCTAACAACGGTTTATTGTTGTGAAAAGACAAATTCATATAATTTGTGAGTTATTTAAAAAGTCTTAACTTAAGCCATATCCCCCAATAATATTACTAGATGATAGTGATATTCTCCCCAGATCATTATGGGGGTATCTCAGTACAAAATATACAGTTGATATTCTATATATATATATATATATATATATTCATATATATATATATAATATTTAATATTTAGCAAAACTGATTCCAGTAATTTAACTTTTCTGTTCATAATTCTAGTATTTTTTTAGAATTTATTTTATAAACTCTTATTGCTTTTCCTTCCTAAGGGGTGTTTCAAACAGTGGAGGACCCAGTCACTCTTGAAAAGGCTGATCAAGGTGAAGAAATGTGCACACACCAGCATGTCTGTTTGTGTTTTACCATGTGTGCTTACATGCATTTTGCAAACACACCTGTGTACAACATATACATACACATTCTGCTTTACACAAACAAACACAAACTTTCTAAGGACTTATTCCGTGTATCCACAAATATATACACACACATACAAAGTGTATGAGTCAGTCCTGTGATAATGTAGTAACTATCCCTGCCAGTAACTAAGGTGATCTTTCACATTGTTTTTAAACATTTTTGAACATTCATATCTCTTTTCACATGTAGATAATATTTTGCTGGTTTGTTGCGCGTAGCTGAAATGCAAATTCTGTTTGTAGTCATTGATTCATGTAGTCAGCTCTGTGCAGATTTCTCTTTTTTTCTGTACTGGCCTCTGAGTAAAGTCATGTTTTTTGTCTCTCAGCTTGGGCTCTCTGCAGCCTTTCAAAATGCAGAAATGTTTTTCTAAATGGAAATGACAGAGTGATTTTATGGTAGCTGTTGCAAAATGCCTCAGGGTATAAAAAGCGAGTAATACTTAAACTCTCATGCTCTTGTTCCACAGACAATGAGAGAGTACTTTGAAACTAGTTTGAGTTCTACTGATGACAAAGAACTTTTCCAACAAGGTCATATTAGAGCTGTCAAGTGATTAATCACGTCATTAATCTGAGTCTCACCCGAACAACCACCTTACTGAGAACTGTAGTTTTAGTTCAGGGATCAAATATGATATCAAATAATTGGCTCCTTTAAACATGAAAGAAATACACTGAACTGTAATATTGCATTCTTTTTCCCAGTTCATGATCTTGCCAGTTAAGGAACTAAACTTGACTCAGCTGTGATGTTAATTCAATGAATTTCTCTTTGTTTTTTTTGTATGCTGTTAATGTCCATGTGTACGTGCATCAGTGCTCATCCAGCTGCTTTCAGAGCTCCAGAATGAGCAGTTTGTTCACTTTGTTTTGGATAACATACACAGACAGGTAAGACAAACACATTTACAGATCTATGGAGATACACTTCTTCCCATTGTACACGTGCAGACATAGGAACAAGCCTCAGGTCTTAAAACTTTTAGCAGTGCTTGTGTAACCAATACCATATCCAGACTGGGCTGCTCAGTAAACAGATGGTGTATCTGTCTCCCTCCTGCTGCTGTTGTGCCACCTCAGGGGAGACGGGGTTGGAGTAGCATAATTCTGCAGCCAGTGGAAAATAGTAATGCTGTGTATACTGATGATGACAGAAATGTATAACACCTGGGAGAGCAGACAGGTCTCACTTGTGTAACCAGACAACAACCTGATTAGAACTGTTTACAGAAAATTTAATTACAGAACTGCTGTTAGGAATATAACATATGGGGAACAATCAGCAGCATTTTTAAAAATGAATTAGGGAGTTTATAACCTGCCAGATTCTACAAATTGACATTGTTTTTTGAAGGTTCTCCAGGCATGGACACTTAAATGAAGAGCCAGTCTGATATTATGATGAATAAAAAACAAAGTATATCACATGAAATTTGGTAGTACTGAAAATGAAAATGTTTTGGAACAGGTTCAGCAGCAATAGTGCTTAGTGATGTGTGTGTGTGTGTGTGTATGTGCAAGGTTAATTTAGCTGAATTAAATCATCCTATTCAGTTTACAGTTTTCACTCTTGCTTTATATTGGATAGAAGTCTGTTGATATTTTTAAATTCTCTCATCCATAAACTTTAAGCTTTAATGTTTGTTGAACAGTGAAGAGAAATAATAAAAACAAATAGTTGTAATTACGTTACCCTTGAGACTGAATATACAGATGCTTGTTATGGTTTTATAATTAAGGTTATAGGTCATGGTGGTTATGTGTCTGTGCTATGAAAGTGTGATGTTAAGTTTTTTTTGTTTTGTTTTGTTTTGTTTTTGTTCACTTTGTAGGTGAGTGACCAGCTCAGTGTGAAGCGTTTCCTCCCTGCATTCAATTTCTTGGGGAACCTTGTGAGAGCTCTCCCTAATGTGGCCCACAGCATTGTGACTCGATACGGTGAGACCTTCTCACGTGTAAATGAAATGTATAATGAAATGTTTGAAGGCACAGGTTTACAGATGAGAATATTAGTTTCCTTTTAATTTTTTCAAATCTTTCAAGGTTTTTGCTACTTACACTACCATTCTTAAAACAAGGTAAATTTATTTGTATAGCACATTTCATGTACAACACAATTCAAAGTGCTTTATGTAAAAAGATTTTAAAAATGCATTAAAAAGTAAGAGTTTAAAAGTAGAAATAAAGACGGAGCGACGTAAGTTAAAAAGAATGAAACAAATGAGATGCAAGAAATAAAGGTTATAGTACATTGTGTTAGATTACTGAAATGCAGCAGTAAATAAAAAGGTTTTCAACCTTGGCTTAAAGCAATTGAGAGTTTCAGCAGCCCTGGTGCATTCTGGGAGTTTGTTCCACAGGTAAGGGGCATAAAAGCTGAACAGTGCCTCACCAAGTTTGGTTGTAACTCAGGGTACAAAAAGTAGGCATGACCCTGATGACCTGAGGGTTCTGGTTGGTTCATAATGGACCAGGACATCATAGGTGTATTTTGGTCCAAGACCATTCAGAGATTTATGAACTAACAACAAGATTTTAAAATCTATTCTGTGACAAAGAGGACGCTAGTGTAAAGATCTAAGAACTGGAGTTATAGAGAGACATTAGTTTTGTTTTCAATATTTCTTTTTCAGTGATCTCATACCCAACATTGAATTATGGCCTAGAACATGTTAATCTTTTAAATAGATCTATTCCCTCATGTCCCAAGAGCATAGGGATGTTTGACTGTTCCTGGTTTTCCAACAGTCTGTCTCTAAATGCACCTTATTTTACTTTGTGTTAAATTGAAGTAGAACAAAAACTAAAAATAGCTGAATCTGATCAACTTAATTTACTTTTTGTTATGAACTGTTAATTTGGGCTCCAGGTGTACCCTCACACAACTACTGATTTAATCTCTTCTCCAAGCACATGTATGACGTCTGTCTGTTCACTGAGCCCTTTTCCTGCTCTTAACAGGCATTGTTAAACTCCAGATCAGTGTGTGTTGTGAGGTGTTTGTATTATGCCTGAGTACTTATCTGTACATTTACCTCACAACACACCAAATAAGCAGGTAACATATCTATTGTACTAGGCTTTATATGTCCACCTCTCCTGTGTTTACATGCTCCCCTGAGCAAACGCAGGTAAAGCTGGGTTGTTGCGATGCTGATGCAAGATGCGGGCTGCCATTATTGACTGTGTGTGCTTGTCTGTGGCCTGTCATTCAACAAGTCTCTGTGGGTCTGTTTGGACTAACAACAACAGCAAGGCAGTAACAGCATAAGCCCAGCGCTCCCAGTGGATCTCACAGTTTCTCAGACTCACTGTCTGCCTATCTAAGTGATTAGGCCTTGCTCTTCTTTTTTTTTTTTTTAACCTCTTTCTTGTATTTTCTCTGCCTCTTATATTTTTATTGTTCCCCTCCCTCTCTTATTTCTGGTTTACTGTTGTGGTACTCCCTCAGGTCATGACTGGATACTGACAAAATGTGGGAGCAGAAAAGGAGGATGTAAGATCAGTGAGATAAAGAAAAGAGAGAAGCAGAAAAAAAGTTATTAGATCCCAGAATTTAAAAATGTGATAAAGCACATTATGTTATCTAATAATAATATAATTTGTAATAGAACATTTGGCATTTAAACTTTAGTTCTTTGCAGAAGCTTGAAATAAAGTATATATATATTTCTAAAAAAATCAATATTCATTTCAACATAGTGAAGTGAATTTTGACTTTATGCGTGGGAGCTTCTAAAGACACCAGAAACTGAAGTTTAAAATGACTTCGACCAAAACAAAGAAAGGTTTACTTGAGCAGTGATAAGCAATTTCCATCCGTGGTGTTTAGAGGATTTACTCACTGATCCCCATTTCCTGTCATCACTCTTTTCTCTCCTAATGCCTGGCTCTCATCTTGGCCATCCCATATATTCTGGTTTAAGCAAACATGTCAGTTGGTGTCTACAGCCTCATATGGGTTTGGATCTGCTTCAAAGAGCAGCTGGGCTTGTTTCTGGCTCATGTACTCCGTCACCTCTTTCTTCTTTACAGATTGAGTCTGTTCTGCATCACCACGCACCTCAACAACCTTTTTTTTCCTTTATTTCCCACTCAGTCAATATTGACTCTATCAAAACAACTTTAATGAATTTTCTATTTTTACTTGATTATTTATCCACTTATAAAGCTAGAATAAAGATCACATTATTTTGATATTTGCATAGCAACAAAAGGTAGTATTTGTTCATCATGATTTTGACTTGCTTCAAACATTGTAATAATGTAATTTAGCTAAACGTTTCACAAATTTAAAGATCAAGCTATCACTGAAACATCGAATTTATAAATGAATACACCCTAGTTCTATTGGTAGGATTTCATCACACCAAAAAGAGGTTGAACTGCAGTACTGCTACCTGATGACTTGTTTAAGATGCCAGTTATAAGAAAAAGGTCTTAAGGTTTGTATGAAGGGTTTTCTGTCTTTCCGACTTGACCTTTATTACATAGTGCAATTTGTTTCTGTGTTTTTAGGACATAAACGTGCTACACACTGATACAGATACTTTGTGCAACAACACACTGTCTGCCACTATTTGTAGCTCTTATTTCTCCCAAAGGTCTTCTTTTGTTACTCTTCCTCCTACTTTTTGGTGGTTATGTGTCATGTCTCTCCCTCTTTGTATTTCTTATATTTTCTCTGTCACCCTCAAGCTTTTCTTCTCCTAATATTTTAGTCTTTCTGCTGTCAAATGGCAAAGAAATTAGACTATCTCTCAATTCTTAGGTTTCACTCATAAAGACTTAATAAAAATGCTATCTCAGATGGACGACAAATGATGTTAGACTATATTTAATATGTGTAAATTGTTTGTGTAACATGCTATGTTTTTGTTTATTTGAGGTTAAATTATCATTGTTAATATTATTAAAAAGGGTACATTTCTTCCTTTACTTTGCTGTACATCTACATCTTCCTTTTTATTGTTTTGTATTTCTGTCCATGGGGAGTTGTTCTGTCCTTTTGTTTCATCTTTTTCTTGTAAATCTGGATCATACTTTTCTGTCAGATTTCTTTCTTTCTTTCCTTCTTTCTTCCTTTCTGCAGTGTTCTGAGAAGAATACAAATCAGGGCTCATATCTGTACTTTAAATCTTTAAAAATGTTTGAATTGTAATTTAATGTTTTCAAGGCTAGAAAAGCTTTTACATTTTGTATGCTTGGAAATGCTTGAATTTGTAACCATTTTGGACACGGCAGGAGATGAATGCACCAGCATGCTGCAAGGTTCCTGTTTTATTGACAAATGGAAAGCATGAATAAGATTAGGGTCAAAGTTATGAACCCATAGGTTTAAGTAATAGCAGGTTTTGTATCGTGAATCTACATTATAAGCCATCAGTTTTAGTCAAGTAAATGGAAAAAAAAAAGCTAACTGCTTATCTTTGTTTAATTGAGTGTTATTGTTTTATTGATGAGGTTTGGTAAAGTTTCATGTTGATCATGACAAAATTCATAATGATCATAATCATAATGATGACGTTAATGCATTGGATTTATATATTTCACAGGTTGAACCAATCGACCGAGTCTGATAGAATTTGTTTCCCCTCTTTAAGTAAAAATAATGCCTTACCATCAGATGTTTTGTTTTACACATATTTCAGATCATGTTTACTGAGTATGGAGACCTGATTCTTTCATATTTTAAACTGCAGAGAGATAAAAATAGATTAAAACAAAACTAGACTTCCCATCTAAATTTTTTAGATGATGGCAAGTGAAGTCTAATTACAAGTGACACATTTAAAACATAAAAGATTTTAATGTCTTTTTAATTAGATACTTTATTGTCATTGTGTCAGTGAACATATACAACGAAATTAAAAAGTAAAATGATCATTTCTAGTAAACACATTCATATAAATATATAGTTTACTACAGCTCAAGTGAGATGCTAGTAAAATTTGAGAGAAGATCTTGAAAGTGCTTGACTTTGACTGGGAAAAGTGTGTGAATCCTGCTTATAATTAGTTTTACCCTCTTCCAGCCTCCATTTCTCTCCTACCTACCATTTTTATTAGCTGTCTCCCCAATAATTAGTCTTAACAATTTGTCATCTTTTTGGCTGATTTCCCATTTAATTTCAGCTGCGCAATTTCCTGTCACGGCTTAAGTTGAAAGTCAACAGTACTTTTTTTCTCAGGGGTTTGCTCTTATTCCTTGGTGACATCGAATTGTATCTCCTGGTCAGCTATGTCTAACCTCAGTTACCTTTTTTAGAGGTAAAACTTGAAGCCAAATACAAGTCAGTGAAAAAAGCAGTTGTTTAGAAACTCCTCTGCAAGAAGTGCTTGTTTAAATCAGTTTAGATGTGTTATTTAGTGCCTGCAGTAAGTGTTATAGGGGAGAATATAGTTTCTGGCCTTATGCTTTGTCAGCACTATCACTAATCTCTGAAGTCTGCAGATCGCCATTGGCAGCAAAACCAAAGCAGGTGGCTGGTTAACTGTCAGACAGCATGCTATTTACAAAGTAGTGGTCTTTATGCCACTATGTGCTAGAAATGTTCACAGTAATTTATACAACGTCTGGAGTAAAGGTGATTAATTGCAGAAAACACATTCATATGCTTACTGTGTTGTGATAAAGCCTAAGTGGTTTTATTTACATTATTGGCTTACATTTCACGCCACAAGAATTACAACGGACATTAAATTAAATATCGCAAAAGTTCCTTTTCCTGACATGTTCTATGTTTACAGCTCTGCCCCAACAAGTAAAAAACTTAAATCACCCTACTCTATATCATACATAGCTCAAGAAAAAATGATGAAGTAGCTTTAAAGTCAGTAATGACTATACCCTGTGACAAGCAGAAATGGGAAATGGTTAAAAAAAGAGTTTAAAAAAAATAGCTCCACCCTCCATCTTTCCCACTGTCACTGAGTGAGTGATGGGGTATACCCCGGACAGTTCATTACTGTGCTTTGGGCTTTCTTTGACCTTTATAATATTGTTGGAAAAAAAAAAATGAGGTTCCATATGCTTCATCCCCACAGTGCCAGTTTTTAAAACCCTGGTCCTGTCCTCTTGCTATTTTCCTTTTTTCTATTGTGTTTGTCTCAGATTTTATGGTCATTGCTTCTCTTGACATCTTAGTTATTGCTTTTCACCTTCTTATACAGACATGTTTTGTCTCCTGATAATTTACTTGACATAATTTGAATGAGATAGCCAGATTTAATCTGTTTTACTCTGTGTTACATTAATGTCTATATTGATCTGTTGTCGATGTTGAGTTTCTATTTCAGTTGTGTCTCCCCCCCCTTTGTCCACCAGTGCCCTTCCTAGACCACCTGTGCTCATTGTTGATTTACCCAGATGAAGCGTTGAAGACTTCAGTAATGTATGTGTGGCTCCAGCTGTTGGGAACACCTGGAGACACAGGACCCCAGTCCCTGCCCACTGCCACCAGGGACAGATTGTGCATCCGATTGTTGCAGACCTTGGCCAGCGCCAGTGCAGAAAAGCTGATCAGAAACTGTGCTGGTGAGAAAAATCTCCTCTTCTTTTCTTTTATTTGCTTTTTACATGATAAATGCTACACACACACACACACACACACACACACACACACACATAGAGAGAGAAAGATATATACAGACAGACACAAATGAACATTTATTAAAAATACTTGTAATATATATTTAGCTTTAAGTAAGGTAAGACATAGAACGATATGAGAAGAGGGACTTTTGTGAGTTATATCAAATACATTCAAATTCAATTCAAATTTAAATTAAAAAATAATTTATTTATTCCCAAAGGGAAATTAATTCACAACAGATCCATTCAACAAATATTTTTTATCATAATGGTAAAAAGTATTATTTACTGGCTTACTAGCTGTCCTAATTAAAATTTGTAAATTAAGTCCCATTTGAATTATATTTAATGCAAATTAGACTAAGTCTACAACTTTTTAACTGAATTTGGATTTAATTTAAATCTGAATTTAATTTTCTGAATCTGAATTTAAATGAATTTGGTCAGTTCATATTTGATAAACTGTGTTTGGTATCTGCAAGTACAAAAAAGTGCCACTTTTCACAAAATGCAATGTACTCTAAATACTGTACTTTAGTGAGACCTGAAGAGAAATGTTTTTATGTATTTCAATTATGGAAAAAATGTCACTCCAAAAGTCCTTGAAGGGAATTAGGATGGCAAGTTTATGTTGTACTGTTACGTGAAAACATTATTACTTAAAACATGTATTAGTCTCTGCTGTCTTTATGATAACAGTAGTGAGGTGGGAGAAGGAGGATTATTCAAATTCAAATAAAAATATACTTTATTAATCCCCGAAGGGAAATTAAATAATTATTAGTCCTTTTCTTCAATGATTTATTATAAAAAAAGAACATTCAAGACATGTACAAGGAAAATAAAATTTTTTTAAATTTTTTTTTTTTTTTGTCTGCACTCTTACTATTCCCAGATAGCAATAATGTAAATATGATTTAAGCTATTTATCCTACAGTGAGGATGCTGTGTAAATAAAAATCGAATGCTTGGATTTGCTCATAGTATAAGGCCTTTTTTTAAAGGATTTATTGTGAATCAGATGTAATCAACATGTTTACATTTTTACATGTGCAAACAAACAAAAAAGAGTGAGAACATATACTGCTAAAAAATACCAGGTGGAAAATCTTATAAGCAGTTAGGCAGTATGTCAGTTCACAAGTTATTTGATTGGGTTTCCAAAGACCATGAGACCATCCCAGAGAGCCATTACTCAGTAGTAAAGGTATGTAGGAGTTCAGCACTCAGTAACTGGGAAGAAAACTTGTTTGACAGTTGAATATGTTTATCGACTGTAAATAATACATCTCTAGATGGGTGGACGAGTTAAAACATGGCACCCATTATTCAATAACTTGGATTTGTAATAAGGAATCTGAGTTCAGAACTACCTTTCCTGTAGTCCAGCGTTCACTTGTGATAAATGAGACCATGACCTGTTGATGAGTGAAAATCCTGTATCATACAAGATTTTAAGAGCATTTGCTTTTAAAACTGCCACTATTTGTCCTGTAAATTTGCCAAATACTTACAGTGGTAAACAATATCTTCATATCAAATAAATAAAATCAATCCAATTTCTTAGGCACAACATTAGGTATGTAGGATTGTTACTATTTTTAAATAAATATCAAATAAAAATATGGTTTAAGTAGTTGTAAAGTTAAAGCAGTTTTTTGTTATTAAAATGTTATAACAGAAGGTCTCAGTGAACTCACACTCATGTGTTTGATACTTTGACATTTTGCAGAGAATCACAGTACCACAATAGCTTGTTAAAATGTGTATATTTGCTAATTTTAAGATATTTGAAGCATGCCATGTCTGTTTTTACAACTTGTCTTTCGTTTGTTAGGCCTGCTCTGGCAGCTGGTGCAGCTGAGCGAGGCAGTGTCAGTTCTGATGAACAGCCCAGGCGCTCAGATAATGTGCGATGAGAACCAGGACATCCTCACCAACAACAGCCAGATCCTGACTCAAAACCAAGAGCAACAGCCCACTGAGCACTGCCCTCTGCCTCTCTTGCTGAAAAAGGTCTCTGTCTAAACATCCTGCTCCCACTCCCAAGACCTGCGCTCTGGTACTGATCATAATCAAAACAAAAAGCTCTCGTCCTGGATAAATGGGCCTTTGAATAGGGATTCAGTGGGGGAGAGTTACCCTGGACAAATATTTGTGTTTCATGTCTGGGAAATCAATGTGTAGATTACATTTTGTTGGATTTTCTCAGTCATAACTCACAATACAGCTCATTCCGTGACGTTAGTAAGTTTGTTTAGATAACCAGTGTGTGATGCGTTGCTGTGAAATTAAACTCTAACTAAATGATCAAGTGAAGTGGACAAAGTCTTTCCCAAAACAGAATAAATCCAGCTAAATGAATTGTGTATTTTAACTTGCACTAGCTGTAGCCAGAGCAGTGGCTGTAAATAACTGAATGATGGGTCCTCTGTGACATCACCAGTGGGTTTGTGAACTGTTGTTTTAAAGCCTCAAGTTTGGCATTTAGCTGGTACCATGTTGAGCTTTATGGAGACGGAAGTAAGATCCTTGAAAACAGATTTGACAAAAGTTTGTTTCTTAGAGGGCTAGAAAATAATTAAGTTATTATCTGAATGACCACAACCACACTAGTTATAGGGAGTGGATGTATCCAACATGATCATGATTTTGGGGATGAATTTACTGATGTAGCATTTCATGACGAAAGACATGTTTTAAAATTGTGCTTGGAGGCTTTAGGTGATATTGCACCTAAAGGCACCACATCAGCTGCACATCCCGCAGTGGTCTCTGAATGTCTCATTAACAGACCTGTGCAGACCATAATGAGAAGCTGATGATGATCCGTTTATTGGATTCTGGTGTATTGAAGCAGGGAAACATATTAAGGATGCAGGACACCAGCCCTTGAGGACTGGAGTTTGGCAGACCCAGGTCTTTAATTTAAAGACATGGTTTTAGGCTATTCATCTGTCCATATGTGCATAGTTAGTGTATGCCTATATACAATATATATGCTTATTGCTGATTCTGTGGCACCACTCAGTATACAACTTGACCTTTGATTTTTGACAAGATATCCAGAAGCACTGCAATGTAACAATATATAATTAGAGTGTAGCTTAGGTTCTAATCTAAGGAATCAAAGATATGATTTTTGATTTTCCACTCGTTTCATTTACTAATCACTAATGGAATGTGTCATTCCACACAAAGGCTAAGCTTATTAAAGTGTAACTTCTTTTTTAATTCAGCAGACCTCAGTAATTTTGTAGATAAGTTACATTAATGTCTCTAATTAAGATCAAAATGACATAGTTTATAGCTGCAGTGTAAAAGGACACCTACAAATATTTTGACTGCAAATGTCCAACCTCATGAATACCAGTACTTTTTTTAAATTTTTTTAAACTGTGGTTTCAAGGTTTGGGTGTTAAAGTGACATGATGCAAACCAAAATTTCACCTGTCTTTTATCTCCCTATAACAAATTTTTGTGTCCCCTAGACTTTTCTTGAAAGAGTTTAAAATGGTCATATCTTGCTCAAATATATTAAAACATTGTAGATGCAGGCTTCTGGTGTTGCTGTTTGTGAGTCATATTCAAGACGAATGTAGTAAAGCAGCTGTGCAGCTCAGCACCTCCTGGATGTTAGAGCTTGACACTGAGAAAACTAACTTTAGCAACTCTCTTGTGTTGAAGTATTTGAGTGCACATCCCATAAAAATCTCATAAAATTTGTTTTTCAGTTGCTGCTGAGTGGTGATGAAACATTGAAGGTGACCAGTGTGAAGTGTATTGCTGCCATTCTGGTTCACTCCCCTAGTCAGTACAGCGTTTTCTTCATCAAGGCTGATGTACCTGGTATCACACACACACACACGCCTACACAAAGTTACATAAATACATTGTTGAGATATGATAGCGATCCATGCTGTTGCTTCTTTCATTAGTCTTCTCCAATTAATGCTCTCGGCTTTCTTTTGTCCAACCGTTTTTCCTATTTGCTGTCTTTCTGTCTTTCTGTATTTTTTTTTTTTTTTTTAAGAGTTTTTCTGACCACTCATTATTTTTTCTACTATACCTATGTTGTTGTTACTGATGGTTTTATATAACTAAGATGATACTGCTTATGTTTTCACTAAGAATTTCAGGACATGAATGAATTTCATACTTTTCACAGGTTAATATTACTATAATTTTGCTCCATCTCACATTAATTACTCATAAAGGCACTAACCTATTTGTAAGTAGTTATAGTGAAGATACAGAAAAGCATTACTGCTTACCAGCATTGTTTCCTGCTACATCTTTTCAGCCTGATTTTTATTTGTTCACCCAGTACGTTTCTCTTTTGTTTCCCCATCTCTCGCAGGGTTTCTGTTTGACCATCTGGCCTCCAGTAGTAATGATATGCTGCTGTGGTCCATCTACAGTTGTTTAGTGCTGCTAACTGAAGACCCGCTCTTCTTCTCCCAGTGTCACTCCATCTATGGTGAAAGCACTGTCTTTATATCTTGACAGACCACAGGTTACCAATTTCTCCAACAAAAATGATGCTAAAGTATCTTAAAATTGTTATTGCTGTGCAGACTCAGGTTGCAAATGATGTCGTCAGTGCAAGACTGCACTGTTCATTTCCAAAGTATTTTGCTTCACTTTTGAGGTGTATTTACCCTTACATCTGTGTGTGACATATTTTAGACTTAATTTTGGTGGAATTCATATATCTAAAAATAGTTTTTGGATAGTTGACAAGTAATTTCAATAAGCCCTTGACTGTGATGGTTTGTATCTGTTCCGACTATTACAGTTACAGAAATTTAATACTTTCTTGATGTGTGATAGTACTTAAACTACACAGTAAGTGGGATTTTGATGGAAAAAATTATTGTAATTAAAACCAAAAGTTGCCAGTCAGTGTTGACAAGAATGAGTATTACGGTTCTGCGAACCCAATCTCTAGCAAAGATATTTTAAAAAAAAAAAAACATCAGATATTTAAATCTTTTATTTTTTAATTGTTTGAACTTTTATTTAACAGACACAAATATTGTACAAAGATATTTATTTTCTGTGTATTCACAGACTAACACTATTGCGTATATTTAGAATGTATAAATTTATGGAATTTGATGCCAGCAATTTAACCACGAAAAGCTGAGAGATTGCATCTACAAATAATTGTTGCTAGGATTGAAAGCAGCATCAATTAAAGGGTACGGATATGGATGAAAGTGCATGTGACACTACAGAGAATCTGCACATTTAAAGAGTCTCAATAGCTTTACACTTCTTAGAAACATGTAAGAAACTTTATTCTTTGCTTTAGGTTAATATCTGCAATGTGTAATATTGTGAAAAGATTTCAGATGTCTGGGGAGAGCTAAATGTGAAAAGACCAATGACAGAAACCCCTGCTGGATGGATGTGACATTAAAGATTGTAGGTAGCATGGTAGGAGAAACCACCATGATCAATCATGTTATAACAGACTTATGGAAGGAGAAAAACATATGTCAACTCTGCACTGAAATACAGTTGGATGGAAACAAAGTGGATGCATGTTCTGTGGGAAGATTTGGTAATGTTTATGTTTCACTTTGCTTCTGAGATAACAAGTATCAGATTCAGGGTCTCATCAGTGCCAGTGACAGAGTTTTATTTGCATATATTAGAAGGTAATATTAATGCAGAATATTAAAGTTGTGGGTTAGGGTTAGGATTGTATTTTAGAGGCATAGACTCACATTAGGAAGGCATCATGTTCCAGGAGGCCCTTGGTTATTTGTCTCCTTTTTTAAATATGTGAGAATCATGACAAGGAGAATCAGGCAACACCTGCATAATAATAAAAAAAAGTCACAATAAGTTATTTTAATTGATATTGAACTCGGTTATTTAAAACAATTACTCACTGACTTTTGAGATTATTTCATTTATTGAAATTAACATAAAAGCTGACATTTCCACTATGCCCTGAGATTGCAAACAAAATAAAATTTCAGACTGAATAAAAAATGATTCGGGCCAAAAGAGCAAATGCTGCTCTTTTAGTCCCTTAAAAGGTTTTTAAACACCACTGTCTCCTTGACATTGCTGAAATGAATAACTTATTCTTACACACAAAAGGAGGAAGGAAGAACGAACCTCTGTGAAAGCGGAATCTGTGTTTGATGTGTGCATGTCATCCAAGACAGAATATGTGCAGAATATTTGTTTTAACCCGGGTCATGTTGTTTTCATTATTGTCTGAAACCCAAATTGGATTAAAATTGAAATTCATTTAGATGCACTATCCTAACACCCACTGAATGTCAAACAAATTAAATCTTGTATTGAGCACAAATGGATATAGATTCTTTTTGCAGAATTATAACAATTGGTTTCCTTGGGTCTTAAATGAATAAAGGTGCTGAATATTTTCTAAATACAATGAACTTGTTCAGCGAGGACACTAAAAAGTCCTTTGTTTTTGTGTCTGTTAAATAAAGCTTCAATTAGTTGACAGATCACAGATATAAGCTGTATTGCTGCATATAAAAACTTTCTAAATTATTAAGAAATTGGGTTCAAATAATTAATAGAATTAATATCTTTTGGCAAACACATCAGTATTCATGAATATGTTTAATTCAGATTTCAAGAGTTGATAGAAAGTTTCCTGACTTTTATTTATTGATTCTTTTTTTTTTTTTTTTGAAGGGAAACATTTTCTATTTTGTAATTTTTCTTTTTTAATTTATTTATTTTTTTAAATTTTCTTTTGTGATACTCTGTATCGGTCCGTCGTGGTGAAGAAGCAGCTGAGCCAAAAGGCGAAGCTCTCGATTTACTAGTTAGTCTACGTTCCTACCCTCACCTACGGGCACGCGCTGAGGGTCGTGACTGAAAGAACAAGATCATTTCCACAACTGGCGGAAATGAGTTTCCTCTGCAGGGTGTCCGGACTCTCCCTCAGAGATAGGGTGAGAAGCTCGGTCATCCAGGAGGGGCTCAGAGTAGAGCCGCTGCTCCTCCGCATCGAGAGGAGCCAGGTGAGGTGGTTCGGGCATCTGGTGAGGATGCCTCCTGGACACCTCTCTGGTGAGGTTTTCCGGGCATGTCCCACTGAGATCCCGGGGAAGACCTAGGACACGTCGGAGAGACTATGTCTCTCGGCCGGCCTGGGACCACCTTGGGATCCCCCCAGATGACCTGGACAAAGTGGCTGGAGAGAAGGAAGTCTGGGCCTACCTGCTTAGGCTACTGACCCCGCAGCCCGACCATGGATAAGCGGAGGAAGATGGATGGATGTGATTATTTTTTATTTTTTATTTTTTTCCCCCAAAAGAAAAAAAAAGCTTGTGTGTGTGTGATTGTGTGCTTTTGAAGTGTTCTATGACAGTGGATTTCAGGCCCCATCGTCCCTGCAGCACTTGAAGAAATAGTTTGAAAAACACTTGCAAGTACAGAATCAGTTTGCCAGTACACAGGATATCTGCAGTAACCATTCCTCATTACAGCAGCTGCTTTATAGCAGTAAATTAGAAACTTGTATTACTGCAGCTGTTTAACATGCACTAGAGGCGAAAGGGTGATCATGTTTATGTATTGTTTTATTATATTTATGAGCATGTCACTCATTTTAATGCAAGACATTGTTTTGGTTTGTAGTGTACACAATATTAGACATCAAAACACTTGAGCATAATGAGACAAGTGTTGGGGGATCTGACTGCCTGCTTATGTGCAAAATTGAGTCAAATGTTTCTTTGAACAGTGTGTATTTGTGGTGTGTTGTAGGTATTGAGTCCCTGCTGCGCAGTCTAAAGGAGGCTTTGCAGCTGACCAATTTGGAAGTACCAAAACAAGGTTTTCTGCTCCTCACTGAAATACTGGAAAGGTAGGAATCTTACCTTTTTATCTATTTTTTCTTTAACTTAAAGTGCCCACGTGCTACAAAGAGTGAACTGAAATGAACAGTTTTCCTCAATAACTAAAAGCTGCATGACTTCTTTACAGATTCTGTACATCTGCAGCAGAAAACAGCCATAAGAGGATAGACTCAGCTGCAGAAAAAACTGTTTTTAAAATACAGTTAAACCAAGTTAGACATAACTGCCTTCTGAGGGACAAGGGTAATATTTCAAACCAACTGCCATACTAGCTGTAGATATATAATAGGCTAAAATATGGAATATAGTAAGCGTTAATAATAAAATGACTGTTTGCCTAAACTAACAATAATCTATAAAGTACTTTTTATGAAGATTCTAGGGTCTACAATGGCCCTTGTGTCTCCTTTAAAGCAATGAAGGAGCCACAACAAGAGAGGAAATGGCAAACGTCTACGTCAGAGGTCTTTACAGTTAAATGTCACATTTTTAAAGCAACGTAACATAGTCTTGTTTAATATTTGGTGTGGTGTGACAAAATGCTCAATCTGATACCATGCTGTCATCCGGTAGTCACTGTCTAAGTAAACATTCCTTAAGTAATATTTATTACTCATGATAATTCTGACCTCATTGTAAATACAGTATATTTTGATGTAGAAAATTAAGCAATACTGATTGATAAGTATGTATTTGATTTACAGCATGTATTTCAGTTTAGCCACAGCTCTCTGCAAAGATATGCTATTAGTTGGATTAAGAAAATGAAAGTGGATTTTTACTGACATTATGTGATTATTTAGCGCTGAAAGGTTCTTGAGCTATTCGGCCTCATTTGAAAGATTTATTACTTTTTAAATCTTGGCAGTTTAACAGATAGCTTGATGTTTTAGATTTGGGGTTTTATTAGATTTTATTCTCTTTTTTTAACATTAGATTTAAGTATACTTGGATAAAATAAGTCACATTACTATCTTTCTGTGGAAATGTTTTGACAAGTTTATGCACTGACAAAACATTTATTTGAATTCATGCTCTCAGATCCACTTTTTCACAATTTGAACCTACAGAATCCTGAGATGTTTATTTTATGTGCCCGTGCTACAGTGGAGGAAAAAAAATGTAATGGAAAAACCTGATCTTTAAATGTATTCAGGTAGTCAACTGACCTCACCAAATCAACCGAAGCAAACCTAGATCAAAACGCTGCCCCTGCAGGCCTGCACAGTAAGCACCAGACACGGTGGCTTCATCACTTCATCCCCTACTACTTTCACCCTGATGCCCCCATCACTCTACACCAGGGCAAATCTGTATTCTTCTGACAACATGACCTTTTTCCTCTTCTGCAGAGACCAGTCTTCAACATAGATGATGATTTGCCACTATTCCTCCAGGTTTTAATAATACATTGAGCAGTAACTGACCCAATTTTAATATTTTTATATCTTCTCAGTTGTTTTGCTCGCTTAATGCAAACCATTAATTTTTACCCTTCTGAAATAGAGTAATATTTTTTCAATGACTACAAAAAGTCTCCTGTGTTGGGGTTGTTTTAGCAGTGAGAAGCTGAAAAGGTCGGAAAGATAGTTAAATTACTTGTACCTGCAGCTAAAGCATATAATCAGTGCATCACTTTTCCAGTGGATCACTCTTCCTACTTGCTTGCTCAAAACAACACAAAGAAACCCCTGCAAGCTTTTATCTCAGACGGTTCCTTTAGGCATGGAAATTAAGTCATTTTATGAAGTTGTCCAAGATTTGCTTTTGTTTAACCTTTTTCTGGATGTTGATGTTGACAGATTGCTGTAAAGCTGTCACCAGTGATGAATGGGATGAGAGGCCAAAGTTACAGTATTTTGGGGTGTTTTTTGCTGATAGGAGGTGCGAGAGATTGCAAGAGCTAGACACTTCCTTTAAAAAAAAAAAAAAATCGGATAATGCTTTAAATGAATTTGAAACAGATATACTAAAAACCCCAGAAAAACTGCAGAAGAAAAACTCCTTAGTTTCGCATTAAATTCAGGTAGAAACTATTTTGTCCAGATGGTGGATATTTGAAATATATGCACGGTGGTACACTCTGACTGCCCGGCCAAATCCTGAGCTTCAGCTGCACAAGCAAAAAAAAGTCACCTCCTGTTAAATATGTTAAATATGATGCACTGGGGAGTTTAATTATGTTTGAATTAACTGCCTGTTGTCCCTGAGATGAAAATATATCACATGCCAGTAAAATATCATTGTATTTCTGCAAGGCTGACATAATTTTAATGGAACGCCCACGTGTAACATAGCTGTAATACAGGGGGAGGGAAATTGCATATACTCAGAAGGAAATTTGTTCTTTATGCTGAGTAAAAAAAGAAAGAAAGAAGCTGAACCACAGCTCCTGAGAAGCTGAACAAGCTAGAAAGGTGCTTTTGTGTGCGCGTTTTTGTTTTTAATAACAAGAGGGGGAGCAAAAGCTGACAGGACATAAGCTGATAGGATCTCCTGACAATATTAAGATTTAGACTTGGTTTTTGGGTTTATGGTTAGGATTCAGATAGCAGTTGAGCTTAGGCATTCACTTGTGTATTTGTGAATTGAACTGACATGACTAATACTTTTCTTAATCCCACAAGGGAAATGGTCAGTATTGCTGTATAAATTATTAAGCAAGGCTAGATAAATTAACTTATGGAAAAGAAAATGAAAATCAGTTGACAAACTAAAAAACTGGAATGGTAGCAAAGAGCTGGGCACTGTTAAAATCGAGTAGTGTGTGTGTGTTTTCATGTTTATATGCATGGATGTGTTATTTAGGTTGTTCTATTCAACTACTGTTGTGGCAACATTGATCCAGGATACAGCTGTTTTAGTTCTGCATTATGGTAACACACTGTCATAATCTTTTTAATGCCAAGAGGTCAGTGGTATTTATTTATTATGAGTGCTGTTCTTGCCCTTAAAAAGAGGAGATATTTTGTGTGTGTGTGTTTTTATGTGTGTTTGCTGACGTGTAGCTGACTGAGGTAGAAGAATTGTGCCGGTGCTGGCACAGCACGTCTAAGAGTTGGAGACATTAAAGGAAGCTAAAAGAACAGAATGTCATCTTTTTAATGGGCTTTTATTGAAATCAAATTTAAACATCAATATCAGCAAAAAATCCTGAATCATCCCCCACTTTTCCTTTTACTTGAGAAATAGTTTTGTTTGTAATAGATACAGAGTATCATGTGCCTCCAGCTATTAAATCTTTTACTTACAACAGGGATTCAAGGATTTATCACTGATGTCTGCTATTCTGTGTCATTTTCCATGTATAAAATCATGTGTGCATGTGTGTTTGTTTTTTTATTAAATACTGATATCACTTGGTCTTTGTGAGCCCTGAAACTGAAATGTTTGTATAAAGCAACTGTTTGTATAATCATTTATTTGCCTACTATTTTAACAATGGCACCACTATTGGTGGTGCTTTAATTTTTGTGTGTTTTTGTGTGGACAGACAGCCCTCAAGTTTACATCTGTTCCCCAGCGGCTCAGGCTTTGTGGCGGTTTCAGAGGCAGTGGCGGCTGGAGTCGCCTCCTCCTGCTGGTTGGTCGCCACACAGGCTGTCAGTGCCGCCACGGCTTTGTTCAGGTATACACAAACACGTCATTGTCAGGAAGAGTTGTCCAGCTACATTCCTAGGTTCTGAAACGTTTCAGAGGGATGGGATTGGGACTGCTCTGCTCTGTAAAGGCCTCCAGAGTAACAAATGTCGGTTGAGCCACATAAGGGAAAAAAATGCTGCAAAAATCCGAGAAAAGCTGCAAATGAGCTCTGACTTCTAAAACCCTTCAGACTTTAATAAAGAATTAGGTTCATTTTGAATTGAAGTGAATGGAAATGGACATTTGCTCACTTCAAATACCTTAACATGGTTGGCCTCGCCTAATTTGGTAGACTGTAGAGCAAAGAAAGCACGTAATTTTGATTAATCAAAAGCTGCTCTTTGCAGTCATGTTAGGCATGTTCTCCAAAACTGTTCCAGGATAGAAAGCCCTCACCAAAACTTACTTTCAGTGGACTTGAGTTTCAGTTGGACAAAGAACAAAAATGGACAAAGAAAAAAATGTCACACCTTAATATTGCTTACGGTGGCACATTCAACTGGCAAACAAAGGTGGTTAATTTACCCAAGACATAAAAATGACATATCTGAAGTGTACAAAGTACAGTGGCAATACATTACATGGTGTCCACTTCAAATACCTAATATATAATTTAAGGTTTTACTGCCATGGACACCAGTGCCTATTTCAAATACCTTTACGTTGATTAGAAAGATAAGTGAATTATATAGTGTACAATGGCAATACCTTAACATGGAATTCACCTCAAATACCTGACGTAAATGTGAAGTTATTCCAAAGTTACATGGTGTCCACTTGAAATACCTTTACACAGGCTACAGCTGTGTCAAGTTGACAGTGTGCAATTGTGATACCTTTACATGGTGCCCACTTCAAATACCTAATATACAATGTAAAGGTACACCACCATGGAGACTAGTATCTACATCAAATACCTTTACATTGGCACGAAGGAAGGGTTCATGCACAGTTTTCTTATATCTCCAAACTACTGATGTTAGGAGGCTGAGACTTGGGAAAGGACATTCTCTTTAAAAATTCTCCCATTGCCTCAGGGTTGAAGCAAACCTGGGCATCTTGTCCACTTCCAAAACCTTCGCATTGGGCCAAAGGCATTTTAAAGTGTATAGTGTCTTTATAACTCCATAGCTACTGATGTTTAGAGAATGTTCTTAGCGGAACTTTCTCTCTAAAGGTACTTTTACTGTGTACAGTTTAAAATAAATCAAAGTACTTGGAAGATTCTGGTCCATTGTACATGTATAAATAAACAACCCTTAAATCGCTTGCAATTACAGAACTGAAGAGTTTTCAAATCTTAAACACTTGAGAAATCAGACCATTTAGTTTTGTATTTAATACATTTCCAATCCAATTTAGTTGTATATATTTTAATTTCCCAATTACTAACTCATGATGAGAATCTTATTACCATTTGCATGACACTCATGGTCCTTCATATTAACACAAACATATTGCAACCCCTAATTTCACAACTCAGTCACAAAGTTGGACTCAATAAAGTCCATGGGAATGAAAGACAGATTCACCAGTAATGAATATAATCAGGATATGAGAAAATGCCAACAGGTGCTGCAATTTTAATTTTTTTTTCCTTTTTAACTTTTCAAATCCCATTAGACTCAGATAGTAACCTACTGTAGCAGAATCCTTTTGACTATCCTCAAAGCTAGGTAGAATCATAGATGTGGTGCAACATCTGTAGCTTTCTAAATTATTTACAGCCAGTGATTACTCCCAGTAGAGGTCCAGAGCCCATCAGGTGCTAATAATAAAAAATGATCCTTGCTTTTCTGCATCTCAGAAGAAGGAATTGTGTTGTACAGTTTTATTTGTTGTGATCAGCAGCTTTGACAAACATATATTTTAGTTTACATCAAAGCTCTCATCTGTTTATTAGTATCAAAAATGTCTTTTTGTCAAATTCCATATTTTTCCAGTTTTTCTGTTTTCCGTACATAATGAGCAAATGGAGCTCTCATTAATATTAATATACATTGCGAGCGCAGATGTCTCCAGTAATTACATGTAGGACGTTGCCTCTTTAATCACTGAAGTAACTAACAAAATATAACTGGTTGCACAGTGACAATGAAAACACACAGTTTTACCCTCATGTCACTGCTACATGTTTTTTTTTTTTTTTTCGTGCTTCACTTGTCATTAAAGACATATATTTCTTTTAATGGCACATTTCATTTTTTGAATGAGAATTTGAAGGTCAGATGGTATAGTTGTCCAGATTTTTCATGAACAGCAAAGAATACGTTTAAACTTAAAAGTCTGATGGTTGCAGCAGAGTCAAGCTCTTACGGCTATGTTTCATGAGGGCTTTCTAACACTTTCCACTACTTACAGTGTTCTTACGTGGGCAGAGTATGAATAAGTATTGTTTCATTGTAAAACTGCCATTGTGTTACCAGAAACTACAACAGCAAATGTCTGTCTTCAGCTTCTTCACTCAAGAGAGAACTTTTTACTGACTGTAAAATCCAAACAAAATTAACTCAATTTCTTCTTTCACGCGTCTATCTCTTGATTTATTCAATGAGGAATGAACGGTATGTTAACGGTACACTTGCAGTTGCCACCAGAAACAGACTGCCATCCTCTTTTTTTTTTTTTTGACTGAAAACATAAACAAGTGCCCGACCACTTCTGCTACATTGACCAGAGGGCGACACTTGACAGTGAGAAGTGTCCACTTAACACTTAATTTTTTTTACTGATTTTAGTGCGACATATTTGTAGTGTATTGCATGATGAAAGAATTGTAATTGTAAATATACTTATGATCTCAAAATAGAGTGCAAGCACACAAGTAAATGATACTACTATGGTGTTTGCATGTCTTTTTCAATTCTCCAGACTCAACCATCAGTCCAGACCAGTCCAATATGAGGAGGTAAAGGGACTGGTAAAGGCTATCAGCTCTAGATTTTCTGAACTACATTTGCCCTTTCCTGGTCATTGGAGATACACTGTAAGTTAATTACATTGTCTTTTATCCGCAAATGTTAACTTACAAGATGCAAAATAGACTGAGGTAGTTAATAAGCGCTTACACTTCAACATGATGATTTACCTCCTTTATAAATGAATCACTTTTGTCGCACAAAAACAGAGAAAAAAATTGTGGCATCATGAGAACCTTAAGCTCTCTCGTGATGTCACAAATCCAGTTTAATAGTGTAGATTTACTCTGAGGCTAAATCCAAGATAAACAAAGCCAGCAGACAATGTATAGACAAATAGCTGCAGGTAGGATTATTTGGTGATTCAGATGCAGGTGTGCTGAAGTGGGAGCAGGTGAGGTGGGTGTGGCCGGTACAACACTTGGCCCAAACAGACGCAATGTTGACCTCTTGTGGTTGTGAGGAAGGATTCGGGGGAAGTTGTAGAGGCTGAAATAATTTTGTCATGTTGGATTTCTTGTGTGGTTCCGTTGATTTATCATATGGCAGTTATAAACATATGTCAGTTTTGGTTGCTTTTGAGCTACCTACCACTTAATGGAAGTGCATTACTGAGACTGAGTATAGGTACTAGACCTGTAGTGGTGGAACTCATTGTTGAGCCACAGAAAGATTTAAAGGTTTTAGTGTTTTTTAGCTGAAAGTTTTCATTATATATTACAATCAAATTCATTTTTTTACTTAACTACTTGCAGGCAGTCTTTTTTTTTTTTCTTAATAAGCAAGGTAGAACAGATTCATGGATGGATTAAAATCTCTTCAGAATTTAACTTTTAACCTAATCAGCCTCACCCTTCAAGTCCTCTTTTCGGGTACAGCCCTAATTTTTGTCAGTACAATTTCTGGACTTCAGTAGAATCCTGTCTTTGTTTGTTTGTTCGTTTTTCAAGAAACAGTACCCAAGGATCTCATGTGGTGTGTCACCTAAGATTAATTAAATGATAAAGCTTAATTATCCAATTTCATTCGAAGATTGGATTTACTTGTTTGTTGCTTGCTGCGATGGACTGGCGACCTGTCCAGCGTGTATCCCTGCCTATCTGCCTGTAATGAGCTGGGATAGACTCCAGCGGACCCCCGTGACCCTATAGATGGATTCAGCGGGTATAGAAAATGGATGGATGGATTTTGTTGCTTGTCGTCTCACAGTCTCCCTTCCTTTCTTCTGCTGCTTCTTGCCTTATCATGTTCTGCTATTGTATTTCAGGGAACTTTGAGGAGATCAGATACAAACAGCCAGACCTTCAGGTCAAAAGAATATTTGCTACAAGCTCTGGTCTGTTTTGAGGCCGCCTGCAGGTCAGGACATGGGCAAGAATTTAAATTAGACCATAAAGACTTTTTGGGATAAGATGTTTTCTCAGATTTTTTTCCCTAAATGTTTGTTTTTTCTCATATTAAGTTGAAAAAAATAATCAAAGTGTTGAATTCATATGCTATTTTGTGGAAAAATCACTGGATTAAATATTTCTAATTTGTGTGTAGCACTGCAGATAAAAGAAGTTGATAAAATTCCTTATAGTATTTCATGTCCATCCATCTCTGCTTCTAAATTTAAAATGTAATTTAGTTTCTGTGTCTGTTTTTGAAAAATGTCCATGTGTGTTCAAGGTTGGCTGAGGAGTGTGCGTCAGAGCCCGTCTTGATGGAGAACCCATTTACAGCTCCATATAAACACAACGATGCTCAACACTCTGTGGAATCTCTGTGTCAATGTTTGCTGCGCTGCTGCGACTCTGTCTGGATACCCACTGTTCTTGTGAGAGCTGCACACAGTCACACAGACGCCAGGAGGATGATTCGATTAATCATCCTCTCATCCCAACCTTCTGTCTCTCTGTAACAGTTAGAACCAAAATACTTGAGGAAATAATCAGTTCCTGACAATAAACACAGCTACACAGTCTCTTTTATTAGGTTAGGGTACATACTGATAATAGTGGCAATCGGTCAGAGTCTGCTTTGGTGCTATTAATTGTTTTATGTTGTATGTTGTCTCATGTCAAAATTGTTAAGTTTGTATTTTTGTCTTTGATTTGCTATGCCTCTAGAGGATGTGTGAATGCACACCCAGTGCCAAGATACTGCAGCACTTTTACTCCATCCTTTCCTCCCAGTTTACCCTTCTTTCGTCTCTGATGCCTCCATTTGCAAATAAACTAGGTGAGCTGTGTAACACTGTGTAACCACAAAAACAAACATCAGTGTCTCTTTTTGATCAAACATTCATACAAACATAACTTTTTTAAAAATTAGCTGGGAGGCTTTGTGTGGGAAACTGGCCAGCTTTGACTTGTTCAGCAGAAGAGAAATATACATTTTTGTTCAGTGGGAACCTTGAAGCAAGTTCTGTTGACAGTCCCTCAGATGTAAATATGATATTACCAGTTGAGTGGAGCATCACCAGCCAAACTCAGACTTCAGTCAATACATTATAGTCAATAGAAGTGCATCATGTGAGATCATTTACAAACTATATAAGTGTGTGTGTGTGTGTGTGTGTGTGTGTGTGTGTGTGTGTGTGTGTGTGTGTGTGTACATTCACTGTAAAAATTTGTAATTTGCATACAGATATCAGCCCTATTTTGCTGTTTATTAACCATTCTGCTGATTTTTACTGATTTAAAGCTTTACACTGATAGAATAAGTTAATTTCTTTAGCGCATAGCTGAGCTGCACTCATTGCAAATCAATTACATTTATGATAATATTAGCTGGGATGGCTGCTGTTGCAACAGTACATACATTCCACCATTGGGAATTGGTCACACTTTTCATTATTATTAGCCTTAAACATATGTGTGTTGCTCTTAATGGCAACATGTAGCAATATCACATACTGGTGTGAAACTAAGGCCTTCATAGACGTTGGCTCACACATATTCCTCAACAAGCCAGTTGGCCAGCAGTAAGCATGAATTTCTTGGACGTTCTTTAAATTATTTAAATGTCTGACTGAAAAACCAGAAATAGAAATGGCTTCACCCTCCAGCTTAATTAAACACTTAACATAATGTGAATTCATCATCACATTTTTGATTGTGTTATTCTCTGAGCCACTAAATTGTTTTGCTACTTTGTTTGGGTATTTTATCTAGAAGTAAAACCTTTATTTTTTTGCAGTTTAAAAAAAGATGAGAGAAGCAGCATCAACAGAGGCTGGGCTAAATGTTTGCAGAGGGGGAAAAAAAACAACACAGTCAGACCAAAACCAGCATTGGACACGAAAAGCTTCGATTGTTACAGGAAAGGTGTTGCTGTGGGCATCTGGAAAAGCCACTGAGGTGGCAGTATAAAGAAACCAGTGCTTTATATTCATGCTGCAAGCAGTTATAAGAGCAGAGCAGTGTTTTCGCAGGATTTCTGTGGTTCCACATCCACTAAAAAAAAGGCAGTGAGTCACTGACCTTGTGGAATTAAAACTTCTACATAATTAGGGTGCTGTCACTCAGCAAAGCAGTGAACAGCCAAGAGTTTAAACTACATACACACTACAAAATGCTTTTTTTCCCTCCCTGGTTGAGATTAATATAGAGCTGTTGCCCTGCTACCTGTGCTGTGAAAAAATAATAGATGTTTCACACTTCTTCTTCATATTACTTTTTGAGAATATTTTTTTTAATCTTCGATTAAAAAAAAAAAATTACAATCTGAATGATTATAATAATGAAGTCAGCCTTAATTATGTGGCTTATTTCTCAAATACTGATTATAGGTTAGCCTTCATCTCTGTTGCTTGATGAAATGTGTCGTTAACTTCTCCTAATCCTCATTTGAACAAGTCACTGAACCTTTGCCAACACTAAGTTTTTGGATATTATGTGCTTTTCTTTTAATATGGTCATTTTGATTATGATGGTTATGGTAATGGTTCTACGTTGCTTTTAGCACCAGAAGTTGTATCTGATCGAAGTCAATATATCAAGCTGATAAGATATTAATAGCCAAAGCTGTAGGTTTCTGTGACATTATCTCCATCTATTTTTGTGACAATGACATATTGGGTACACCTACCAGGAACTGAACTTGACACAAACAAATGCTGGACCAGGAAACATTTTTGTTCTTGCCCTTTTACTCATTTCTTGATGTCATAATTGTCTACTCTTACCTCTTCTCCCCTCTAAGCTTCCTCTGGTTTCTTCAGACTGGCTATAGACCACAAAAGCCTCCTTTGTGCAGGAAGCAGGTATTTTCAACAGGCCACACAAAGACACACGCATACACAGAAGTGAAACAAAATGATGCACTCTAAATGCTCACTGTTTATTGTGCATGTTAAGCTAGAAAATTGGCCTCTTGCTTTCATTCTCATTGAAAATACACAGAACAATGACACAGACAGCAACTGATGCGTCTGACATTTTTCTGTCACTCTAATTTCTTCCCAATAAGCTAGTATTCTCAGCAGTGCATCTTTCACAAAGTGATAGATCTGCAGCTTCAAAGTCTGCTGTCTTTGTTGTCTATATGCCTATATGCACAATACAAAAGTGTGTATTTATGAGACAGTGTGCCTATTTATGCTTTTTTTGGTTGAATGGGTAGGCTTAAGGCCCCCCTGCACCCACTGTAATGAAACTGAACCACACTGTGTCTGTGTTTCATATTTGAAAGGACTGACTCAAACAAAGCACATCCTGTCCTGTGTCTCTCTGTTCACTCTTCTCTGTACTGTCCATGCATTATGTGCATTTGCAGTGTGTTCTCTCTCTTTTTTTGCCTCAAGTATTCTCAGTCATTTTCCTGCTCTCTTTCTTCTACATGAATATTTTTTAAAAATGCATCTTGTGTCAATTTCTTCCTCTTACCATTTATTTCAGGAACCCAAGTCTGAATACTTCGTGCTGTGGTTTTCTGCAGAAGCTCAGCATGTGTTTGCTTTCCGAGTCAGACCCTCCTTCTGGGAATTACCAGGGTATGCAAAGTTCATATGCAAACTTACATCCCATGCAGAGCTAAAATGGCAAGGCCATTCAAACTTTGTGGCTCCTGTTTGCTTTAAAAAAAGCGACATTAAAGTGTTATCAGTTGAGTTAGTAAAGATTCTGAAAATACACATTTATCTATTAATACCCAAGAATGACTTTCACTGACCATTGATGTGTCACTTAAAAAAAGTGTCTCAAGGGCAGGTTGTTGAGCAAAAATAATAAACAAGCTGATGATGCTAAATTCAGAGGTGTCTGAACAAGATTTAGCTGTTATACACAGGAAGAGGAAATGACTTGTGTTTCTTCACTATAAATGTGTTGGACATGTAAAGGGACTTGTAATTTTGCACCTATGGACAGAATTTGCCGTTAGTTTTTTGTTTTTTTTTACATGTCATTTTAAATTGGGACAACACAGACAACAATTGTGCATTTAAGCTTATTGTCTCTCCCTTATGTGTTAGACTAAAGTAAGTAGTATAAAAAACAAGTAAGTAAACAAGACCATTGTCTTGTTTGAATGATAAAACTCTGCTCTAATTCTTCTCCCACCACATAACTGTCACACAAGCTAAAATAAAGCTCAAAAACATGTCAATGGAAACTGCAGTGGTTCCCAAGGGACACATTGTGACACGGAGTAAAACATTTCTTTGAAGTAATGAGGTGTAGGAATTTTATGAGCGGATGCTGATTTGTGTGTTCGTGTCTGTGGTGGAAGTGTGAGTGTTTGTGTTTTTGTCAGTGTGAAAACGAGCCTGGCGGCCCCAGCGCTTTGTGGTTTCCCTTTTCCTCCTTGTCACAGTTGTCCTCTCTTTTATCACCATTATGTTGCTGTTTTATTCTCAACCTCTTGGTTTCTGATCATTACTTCACATTATAACATGATATTTTTACTCATATCTTTTTGTCATTGCGTTGTTGATTAAACTTCCCACTGCTATAACTAGGTTGCCATTTCAGAAAGCACTTTTATTTTATTGGTTCTAATAATTTTTGTGTTCTGAATATTATTAATTAACCCTTCAATGCCTGACATATAAAATAACATCCTAAAAAAATCTTTTTTTTAATTTTAAGTGTTGACTATATATTGAAATGAAAAACACTTCTAATCTCTCATTTAACAATTTCTAAACAATTATTTTCCTGTCATCATAAACACATTAGGTAAGTTTATGTTGTATTTATGCTTTTCTTTTTTTTTGGTTTGTATAAAACTTTTTTTCTTCCTTTTTTGATTATGGGGGTGGTTCAGACATCCAAGAAATTCATGTATCAAATATGATACATCTGGCATTACAGGGTTAATAAATATTCAGTGTAATTGTGGAGACATCTCTGCTCGGCGGGTTTTCACATTTTCACTAGTTGTGTATCATTCAGAAGGTTTCAGCATTGTCACTGAAACAGAACATAAAAAACCCTGCTCGTCCCTGACTTTTAGTTAGGCTGTCTACATAGGTTATGCTCTGCAATAATGCACATATGCATGTGCTTAGAGGTGTGGTTTGGATGGAGATTAGAAGGGTGAAGCTGAGTAGTTTGGTTGCATACATACAAAATTCCTGACTTTGTTCCAAGTTTTTAAGGCATCACCTTTTCCACCTTTTAATGGTTGGGATTTCTTAGGTTTGTCATTTTGAAAAATGAAAAAACAAAGCACAGCATGGTTCAACTCTAAGGTTTTATATCGCATATCCAAATTCAATAATCATGGTCAAAACTCAGCTAAGGAACAGAAGAAACATACTCCCACTGTATGATTTATTAACTCATAAAACCACTTTTTGTAGAAACATCTTGTAATTGTTTTTTGTACATGTATATTAGTCTCCCTGTTCGCTGCTGATGAATTTTGGCTCATTCTTGTTGGCAGAGTTCCTTCAGTTTATGGACGTTAGCGGGTATTTCTTTATGAACAGCTCTCTTTGGATCTCGACACAGCATTTCAATCAGGTTGAGTAAATCATGGTTTTTGCAGGTGCTAAACCATGATCAATTAATGGTGTGCGTTTCATTAACAACTGCTGGCAGCTATTTATTATCTTAATTCCTGTGGAAAATTCCTGTGGAGTTTTTCACACACCATGTCTGCATTTTGATTAAGTTTTTGCTGACATGATGTAATATGTCACATACAGTTTTGTAATGTGATGATTCATTTTGCTGATTTTTAGACATGAGAAGGACCAAGTGGTTTTTTTTTTTTAATTAATTTTTTTTTTTTGTTGCAGTTTGTAAAAGCTTTGTATTTGAAAGAGGGTTTATTCTCCTTCTTAGATTACTATATTTCTTTTGATCAAATTCAGGCAGAAGGCAACATACCACTACAGTGTGCTTTTTTCTGTCCCATCTGTTGCCCTCTTTCATGTTCTTCATCTGTCACTACTCAACTTTATTCCTCTCACTCTTAAGTCCTTCCTTTGAGACTCGGTGCAGGCCCTTTATTCTTCTCAATCCCTCAGTCTTCAGCTCTTTCACTTTTTCCCTTGAGGTTATAACTGCATCAGTAACTACAGCCATTCCCTTTATTTTTCTCTAGTTTCTAAATCTTGCTATTTTTATCTGCTGGCCCTTCCAGACCAGTTGCCACGGGTTTGTAGTTTTCTACAAGCTGCTCCCCTCTCTCCTATGCCATTAATTTATATCCATCTCTCCTTCTTTTTATTTTTTTTAAATCTCATCCCCATCTTTATCTTGTTTGTCTTGCTCTCCACAGAGTCCTGTGAAGCTTTACATCTTCTGTGTAGTTATGCATCAGTGACCCTCATCTCAGATCCCCAGTGGCTTGCCAAGGTTTTAAAACCCTTAGAATGTATGCTACTGTGAAACGTAAGCAAGTAAGGGTCTCAATTTCAAGAGGATGTCAAATGAAGAGGATTTATTTTAGTAATAGTTCAATCAATATGTATATATTTTTGGAAATCAAAGGACAAGTTCCTGTAGAAAAACTTTAAATAGCCTTTAATTTCCCTTTGTAACCTACTTTGGAGGGTATCTAAGCTTGCTGTCTTTTTATGTAGTGGTTAAATTGACCTATTTTGATGAGATGACTGATCCAGAGAGGTCCTGTTTGTAAAGGTGTGGTCTAAAAGTAAAACTGTGTACCACTACTGATGAAAATAATCACCTATATTCATTATAGGTGATTATTTGGCTCTCCAAATAATCCCCTATAGTCCCAAAACCTTTTGCTGTTAAATGTATTTTCTTAGTTACTAAGGGAACTTGTGTTGCATTTGCGTCAAAACATTTTATTCTTTATTCACCTTCTCGTGCTTTGTGGGCTTCAATTATTTTAATAATTGCAGATGAATCCATGACAACTTATTCCCCAGGTTTGAGTCAAAGTGTTATTGAAACTTCGAAATTTGCATAGCCTGACCTTTACTGATGACAAATGTGGATCCATAGATCTAATAATCTGATGAAGGTTTGAGACCTTTATCTGAAAATTGTCCAGCTCAACTTGTTAAGAGGAATCAAATTTTTGCGATGTTCCTTTTTATTTATTTATTGTAAAATTCTACAAAATAAAAATACACATGATGCTTTTTATGTCTTATCGTCCTTCGTCTCTTTTTGTAGACCTTCAAGAGGCTACATTGCACTGCACAGTTTTCCTCAATGCCAAGTTGTGTTCCTATTGTCTCGTCCTTCTCTGTGTTGGTGCAAGATTACATTTTTCGTAGCTCCATCCTCTCATAGCTGTTGTATATCAAATCCATTTCTCCTGCCGCTCTTTATATGCACAGATATATATGCACTTTCACTTCCCAACTCATTTACTCTTCCTTACTGCCCACATTATTATATGTAGTTTTCATATTTCTCCCTGGACTTTAGGCATATCATAATAAAAGTAAGTTTATAGCCTTGATATTATTGCACATTATGGCTGCTGTTAGTTATGGAGATTGATTTTAAGCATCCATGACAGCAGCGTCCTCTCAGTAACAGATACCAGTTCAATGTTCAGATGCAAAGTAGATTATTGGAAAAGTGTGAAATCAGCATGTTAACTCATTTTTCCTTATCTGAGTTTGTATAAATCTTAACTTTGGCTTGGATGTGGTCATAAAAACAAAATTGGTGAGTAATAGTCCTCTGTACATAGGCCTCACAGCCTCTTCTGGTGCTTTGAATTTCATTTGATTCATTTCTCTGTAGGTTTTTCCTCTCCCTCTCTTAAGCGTTAATAATGCTTGTTTTCCTCCTGTTATATTTCCTTGCTCATCCCTAGATTTTGAAGAGGTGGAGACTCTTCTGCAAAGTGTCCTCCCATCTCTGTGTTGCCATTTATCAGACTGGCCTTTTCTGCTGTGTGACTATCAAGAACCCAGAGCTACACAGTACTGCCTGGTGATTATTCTTTACCTGGCTCTGCAACAAGGAGACAGGTAACAACGCATGTATTGTGGATTAAAAACAATTGCATCCACCGGCTGACAAACATGAATAAAGGCTTCTAAAATGAAAACACCTTTACCTCCTTCAGTAACATTTTTGATATGTACAAACACTGAAGCTGTTGTTTTCCTGAGGTGTTTGCTATTGCAACGATTTTGCTGATTTAAAAATAGAAGTCCCTTGAATTCACAGTGTAACAAGTCCCAAAAAAGCTTATTTACAGAGCTTGTATTTTTTTTAGGAATGTAATGAACCAATAAATATTTCAACACAAGTTAAAAAAAAAAAACATTTTGCTGATCCAAATTTTAAGTACTAGCACAGAGTACTCCAAAATAGTTCAATTAGAGCAGCAAGGACAGAATGATCCAGAAACACTGAGCGGTCTCCTGTATCGCCATCTCTTTGAATTGTATTTATATTTGTACTTCAACTACTTTATTGTACTACACTACTACATTACACACAAGAAAGTAAGCCCTTCATAATTAACAATGAATCCTGTTTTTCCAAGATAACCTGCACAATTTTGACTCAAAATGAAGTCTCATGTCATATTCACACTGGACTGAAATGACCTCTGGATCTCCAGTAATTCTAAAATTACAGCCCAGTACCTGTATTTAGTTTCATGCATTTGTGCTGGTTAAGTGAAATCTGTGTTTCACCATAATTTACAGGCATTGATCCTGGAAGTGACATCGAGGCCTCGCATTTTTAATAAACATCTTTTATTTAACATTAAATTTGAATATGGATTTAAGAACATCTCATCAAATGCTTAAGAGAGAGATTTCAGTGACTACATGTCACATTTTGAGGAGTGACAGAATTGGAAAATTGGCCTGTGCTTTAGGTTGCCATGGTAACAGTAAACTTAATGGTAAACGCAACTGGAGCTTTTCTTGAAGCCTTTTAAGGTTTTGTGCTATCAGAAAGGCTTTGAGCTTGATGAAAGATAAAAAGTTCTTTACTTCATGATGCAGCCACACACATCTTCATCTCGTTGTTCTTCTGCTCATCTTGACTTTTTGGTCATTTCTCAATTCCCATGAACGGATATTGAGAAACTGCCTTTATTTCACATGCCTCTGTGTGAAGCTTAATGTTGATTCATTTCTTTTAGTTTATCATCTACAAATATCACATCATCATTCTATCTGGGCTGGATATAGGCTGACGTTGTAATATAATGTCATATAATGTACTGCGCTTGTCACAATTACACCATTAAAGAGCAGAAAAGATGACTAAATGAATTTTTTTTTCAAAGATTCTGGCCTGCACATCACTGAATTACTGACATGCATTCAGACAGGATTAAAATTATCTAATGGCCTCAGTGTTTGCTGATGTAGGGTAGGTAATTTCTGGTGGAATTTTTACTTTAGAAGTCACAAACATGGTGCATTTGGACAGGATTAAAAACATAAATGTCCTCCGTAATTATTACAAATTACCACAGGTCCCCAGATAATTTTAATCCTGTGCAAATGGGGCATAAGTTTGACAGTGGATGAGGTCTGTAATGGATGCTTTCCCAGAGGACGATGACCTGTTGTAAATATGAACCCAATTGGTTTTATAAGTTTCCTTTTCTAGTGGTACACCTGCTGCTCCTACACAGTGAGAACATGAAGCATGTTAACTCTTTGGATTTTACTGGTATTGTGCAATAACCTGCCATGAAATGTGATCTGATCTTCACAGTAACAAACAGATAAACCTCCAACCACATCCTCAAAGTAATTTCATTCATTGCACTCCACCCATACTGACTCCATTATGTTGTTGATTAAGTCATTAGTCTGTGGGTTCAACAGGTGTGTTCAATATAGACTCAAGAAACCTGTAATTGCTCTTTTATTATCAGCTGAAGCACATTGTATTGTTTGTCATAAAGATCATATCACGTTTTAAAATGTCTGACATGTCTGAGTGAGATTGCGATATTTGGAATAATGCCATCATTATGTATTTGTGTGATCCAGGCTCCTACCTGACCAGACGGTGTTCTCCAGCGTGGTGTGGCTACTGCACTCAGTGCAGGAGCAGGGCAGCTGCACCATGCCCCGCTCTGTTCTTCGTTCTGCCCTCTACTTGTTGGCAGTCACACAAGACAAGACCTCCAATCTCGACGGGGTAACTGATTCACCAAAAACGTGTCAAGATACACTCTAGCTTACAAAAGCAGGATGTCAGCTTTGATGAGAACAAGCATTATCCAAGTCTCGTTTAACTTTTAATTCTCCATCCAGCCATCCATTTTCTATACCCGCTGAATCCATCTATAGGGTCACGGGTCACGGTCTGCTGGAGCCTATCCCAGCTCATTACAGTCGATAGGCAGGGGTACACCCTGGACAAGTCGCCAGTCCTAATTTTTAGTTCCAGGAAAATCTAAGTACATGACCATTTTGCTGATTAAAATGCAGTAAGACTGCTAGGAAGTCTGTTCTAGAGTAGACTTTCTAACTGAAGTAGGAAAACCTCAAGGCTCTTTCAGACTGGATGATTTTAAGGTCGATGTGTCAGAGTTGCTCACGCATTGGTAGTAACGCGTTGGCAGGGTCGTGGTGGTTGCAGTTGGCATTTGATCGTTGTATGCGAATGACTGAAAGACTCATCAGAGACGCATCACCTCATTGCTGAAGGCCAAAGGATATTAAAGAAGCCAGATATTTGGAGCAGTCGGAGAATCTTTATTTGAGATGCAATGAGAGAGTAAAGCTTCAACTGAGGTCACTGTGTAGAAGTAAAAATCCACAGAGCAAGGGGGAGATGCACACAACACACACAGTACGAGCAATCGGCTACATTTTCATTACAAAAGATTATTTTTTTTACTCATCTCCAACTCTGTTTTTACACAGATAATCTATGCTACCAGCTGTGCTAATCCACTCCTTGCCCACGTTGTTCTTTTTTTGTCTTATGAACAAAACATTGCACAAGCAGCTTGCACTGTTTGTTTCCCACCTAAGACCATTTTGAAACAGTCAGCTGTGTTACGTACATGGTTATTCCTCATTTCCCACATGTATTTTGTTGATAAAATTATGATTTTAGAGACCCGGCGACTGAGTCACAATCATATTGTGCAGTGTGTGACCCTCTGTCAGTGATCAGTCGTGTAATGTGAACAAGGAAATAACTTCAAGACTCGTGATTACAAGATAGTGAGCCTTGTAATCTGAACAGAGCAGCAATCGGCAACTGACTCTGAAAAGGGCAATTTCTGAACCCAGCTTTACATTAAATTTAAAAATGTTCATTTTCCAGCCAAAACAAATAGTATGTCACAGTTTCAAATAGTCCTCTTTATTCATCTTGAGTGAGTCAGCCTAGTAACAGGAAAAATATTGAATCACTTTGAACTGTTTAAGGCAGGTTTTGCAGCCGTGCAGTGTCACATTAATGTGTCAAGACTTTATTGAGATGGAAGTGCTTAGACTCAGAAAGAGACGGCAAGAACAAGAGTTACTGGGACATTTTCTGTGTTTATAGAACATTCATTGTAAGAGTTTGAAAGCAATTAGTCATCTTTGTTTCAAAGTCTGTGTTTTATGAACAACATTATGAAATATTCATATATTTTTTAAACTTTAATAAAACAAAAAAACTGTTAAAAATGTCTGTCAGGACCCTTTACTTTAGAGAACAGTCTCTTTAAAAACTGCTTAACAGTATATACTTTGTCTTAATATTGAATTCTGAGCAGTGGATTACACTGCAGTATCTTCTCAGAGTTTAAAAGGAGTCTCATATTTTCACAGCTGCAAACTTCTTAACTTAGTTGTGCATTCTCATCTCAAACAAAGCACTTCATCTGTTTCTATTTTACTGTTCTTTTCAAGCCCCCATTGAAGTACATCAGCAAAGCACTCTCCTCTTGGCAAAATTTCTCCTCTCTCTACTTCCACCATCCTGCACTCCTCCACTTCATCTGTCGCTATTCGGAGTTGGCGGAAAAATTTGGTTCCCTGGTTTTGGAACTTTGGTTGACCAAGAAAAAACAGCACACTGAGACAGAGCAGACCAGAGTAAGGAGACATTTCTCTAATTGATGATTTTTATTCATTTTGCTTTATCAAGATTCACACTCTGGGTTTAGTATATACATTTATTTTGTTTTTGGAACATTTAAATGATTTAAAAAATTATTGATTTCACTTGTGTTCCCAGGTAGTCAGCCAGGAAGACAACAGGCAGGATCAAGAACCAGACACAGAAACCATGGAACTACTGGCTCTTGTGAAGAAGTACCCAAATGTCATACTGACCCTGCTGGTGAGACTAATAACAATAATAAAGATCATAATAAAACCATTTGATTTAAGAGCTTGAGAATATTAAATTGAAAACATGTTTTAATGCAGTTTGATGTGTTGCATTGTTCAACATCCAATATATTTATTGTGAAGCTTGAGACAAAACCAAGATATCCTTTTTTTTTTTTTTTTTTTGTCATAAAAGATTTGTTTACTGACCTTGTATAACTAGTTGGCTTTACTACTTTAGAATGATGCTAATACCAGGATATTTTAAGGTGAAAGTTGTGCTGGTTTGTTAAATGACTGTCTGTCCATGTTTCTACAGGACATGGTTTTCACCAGAGAGACTTCCCTTGCAGAGCGAGTTCTGGGGGTCCTGGAGGTTCTTTTGCATGACCAAAGAGACAATATGACAGACTTGTGTTCAAATCTTAGGCCAGGCCTGCTTCAGGCATTGCAGCGGATTAGTGTGGAAAGCATGGGTCATGGGCTCAGACAGGGACACACTGCATCAGGTATGAGACATAATATATAATATGAAAAAAGAAAAAGAGTTATAAATAAATTAATCATCTTCAGTCATAAAGTAATACAGTCAACATTTTGAGAGAGCTCTACTTTTCAAAAGAGTATGATTTATTTTATAGGCTGTGTTCTGAATTAGAGCTGGTCTGTGTTGCACCACAGATATTAGTAATACAAGTCTAAAAGTATAAATTAATATTCACACAGATACACTGTACTTCACCTCATTGAGTTTACCTTTTTATCATGCAGCAGGTTGTTTTTCTACCTCAGTTATGCATATTAAACTTTGTATAACTTCTAAAGGTTTGTGATTAAACTTGCTTCTCCATTGCTTGGCTAAAAGCCACACATACTGCACACGCAAGGACACACTGATTCTCTCCGCTTTAGGCACTCGTAATAATACACATGTAATGTTTTTTCTCTCTCTCGCTTTTTTTTTAAAGGATTTGTTTATTTAATTCTCATCTTTAGAAGCAACCTCCAGCAGCAGCTTTGTAGTTTCATTTTTCACATCTTTAATTCAGTTCAATTCAATTTATTTGTATAGTGCCAATTTCAAACAAAGTCATCTCAAGATACTTTACACAGAAAGTCCTCAAACTTTACAAAGTTAAATACAACCCAAATTATATTCAAATTCAGCAGTCCAATTAATTTTAATTTATGTATAACACAATTCATTCCAATTCATTCTAATTGAGTCCATAATTCAAGAAATTTAAAAATGATGCCTAACATAAAAATGGGCTTTTGTTTTCCAGGGTCTCTTAGCCCATAACAGCTGAGACAGGCAGCAACCTTCATAACCTTGAACAGGTTGAAGTGTGTTTTGAAAAATGGAAAGACCTCAGCACACAGAGAAAGTGGAATAAGTTGAAATCGGCAATGAAACCTTCCATTTTGCACGTAAACACATAATGAGAACCAGGGTAGTTTTTACTTTGGAAGTTATTATTTGCTGTATCTTCCCTATTGTTTTTGACACGTTTTATCAATGAAACATAAGAACTGTACAATAAACAAGCACAAAATATCAAAAGGAAGGCCGGGATAATTCAGCATGCACCACTAATAGACTGAACTACAGGTGTGTGTGACACCCTTTGTGAGGTCACAAATCACTCTTAAGACTTCTGTAAGCACTTTGTGATAGGGGGAAACCTAACTCTGATGCATGGGAGTTTAGAAGATAGACATCTGCAAACTTACAGAACTGGTGTATTCTTCACAAATGCAACAGTCAATTCATCTTATTATCATCAAAGTCTACAATACACTTCCACAGTTTCCCAGTAATACAGCCACCATGTTTGATGTTTAATAAAATAAAGGCAAGCTAGAACAGCAAAGGATAGACACACACACACACCCATTCAAAAATGCTTTTGCGACACTATTACGTGCACACTAATAAACATCTATAAAGTTAAGTACATGGATTAATTGGGTTGGTCTGGTACATTGTGTTTTTGCACAGCTTAATGGAAAGCACTTAGTTTAATCATTCTCAAATCTGGGAGAAGTTTTTAAAATAATGTTTGTGATGATTTATGTCTGCTAGGTCTTTAAGTTGTTGCATTAACACAAGACCTCAATGTTTAATTATATGAGTTTTTGTTTCTTTTTCCTTCCTTCAGTCTTGTATGTATCATATTAGAAGATATTTAAAATACGTGTATATAATCAATAAAAAAAGGTTTATAGAAGGGTTATACAGGAATACTCAATCACAAATAAGACTTCTGGACACATCTTAAAATCTATTAGTCCATTGTGGTTGGTTTTCACGTAGTCAGTGTGGCATATGATGTTATCGCTTCTAACTTCTCTGCTTAGCAATCCCAGTTTTAATAAATGTTGTCACAGAACCCATTTTTACACATGAACACCTGAGAGTATCCAGAGAATTAGGTGCAGGCTTTGTCCACAGTTGCCTGATCACACACACATCCGACAGCAGGAAATTCTCTGATGAGATGCATCTTCTCTACTGCAAATATTCCCGGGTGGTTCCTGGCTAGAGCATGATGCAAAGAGGATGAAAAACGGGATAAAATGATGGCCATGTAAAAAGGCAGATGTTTTTTTGTTTTTGTTTGTTTTTCTGTATTGCTGTTTTGTTTTTGTTTTTTTGGTAGATATTAATACTACTATATAGCTATCCTCAGTATAAACAAATAAGTGGAAAGCTCTATAAAGGCCAGTAAACAAGATTGCACATCAGTAACTGCTATCAGCATGCACTCTCTCACTATAGCCATGAATTCTCCAGACAGTTAAATGTACTGTTCGTATATGAGGAGTTTTCTGGACAAAATAACAGGGAGTTGGCTGAATTAACATCCAAAGTCTAATCAATCTGATGACCACTCAGATGAAGCTCCAAAATTTTGGGAAAACTTCAGGGCTGCAGTGCATGTGTGAGCACTACTGAAATCTGGCATGTTTTCAAATCATTTCCCTGAACTCTGTTACCTTTGATTAATGCTGGAAAGGAAGACTCCCATTAATTCTCCATTAAAATTAATAGGATGGAATATGAAGTACTTGTTTATATAGAAGACACTGCAATATTGATTAGGTTTGTGCAGATTGTGGCATCAGTTTGCCTGAAGTTGCTTTAAAGCAAGGGTTTTATTAATCCATAGACAGCTGCATGTTTATACAAGGAGTTTATTTATTTTGAATTTTAAAAGTTTAAGGGGTAAATAACCACTAGTAGATCTAATGAAACAATTGGTTTAGGGCGTGTTGCTGGTAATGTGGACCTTTTTATCAGATAATTTAATATTAGATGTAACTGCTTTTTGTTTCAGGTATCTTTTTTACACATTAGGTTGAAACCTTTTAGGAGATCATATTTTTTCTGAATTATTCATTTGACAACAGTTTCGATCATTATGATCATGTAGTTGTAAATAAAGCATAAATGAGGTGGTAATAAACATTTGGAGAAATGTTAAAACTGAAGGTGGATACCTAACTATGGAAAGTGATGAAGCCTATTGTTTTTATATAATATCAGAAGTGAAAAGCCTTTGATTTTTGTCAAACTGTACTTGTTCAGTTCCATGGATGCATGAAGCATGCATCGGTGTGCTTTCGGTAGAGTTGTCTGCCAGATGGTGTTACGTCTCCGTACTTGACCAGGTTAATGAGAACAGCTGAAGGGCACAACACCAGCAGGCTGGCTGGGGATTCAGGAACTGTTGCTGCGGTTAGCCTCCGCCTGTTCTCTGCTCATTCCAAGACTTCGGGGTATTGCAGGGTGTTATCCCTGTTCATGTCCTACTTCAGCTGCACTGCAATTTGCATTAATATATACTCTATATTAGCTTTAATGTAGTGCCATCCCGAGGGAAGAGATTTTAATATTATGCAGCACGGCAGTAAAAGATGACTACTCTTCCAGATCTTCATCTCGTCTGGTTTCTGTATGACCACTGCTACCTTTTGTCTCCTTTCACCTCATGTCCCTCTGCATGCTGACTTTCTTATTTTGGCCTGAATCCAAACCCAGAATATTGCTGTTAAAAGTGTTCATGGGAATTATAGTGGCCTACTCATGGATTTTCTTCCCTCTTTTTGATGATGTAAACCAGTAGTCATCCCTTGGTTTAAAAAAAAAACTAAAAACAAACATAACTTAAGTTCACAAGTGAATGCAAAATATCCTCCGTTTTTAAAGAAACTTCAATTGAACAATGTTAGTTTAAACTGTCCTTTATTTGGGTTTTTCTGTCAAATTAAAATTGCAGCTTGAACTTGGTAATGAGTTTCTTCTCATTCTGGTTGAATGTATGCAGTCTCTTAGCTACCTTCTTTTTTCTTTTTCTTTTTTTTTCTGTTGTGCAGCAGTGAACTCGCTCCCCTTGGTGCTGAAGTTGCTTTGTGTGACTCAGGCTACCAACCCGCCTTTGCATCCCCTCGACTGTAACATGGAAGGTGTCCACTTCAAGCTCCTGTACCATGGTGAGACCAACTCTGCTCGCTAACATTTATATACAGACAAATAGATGAGTTACATTAGAATCAGATTTAATCAAATGTAATTCAAACACTTTCTGTTACAGAGAGAAATGTTACAGCAAAGACCATTTAGTTCTTTCAGTCATGCATACAGATGTGTTCATGCTCATGGAGGCATTCACAACCTAGAAATGACTTATTTATGTGAACTGAAGGCTTGGTTTAACTCAGGAATTTTACTTTGAAGGTCTGAGCTACCGATACCTGAACAACAAACAAAGCAGCCTCTGGTGTTTAAATCTAAAAATGTAAAAGTTAGTCATGGACAATGGTTTTTCTTTAGCCATAGTAGGAAGTGAAGTGGCACAGAGGCAACTGTGTGAGTTCTTCTTTGTGTATTAGTCAGTAATGTAGTGGGAATGCTGAACCCCACCAACACAGAGAGCCTACTACCTGCCTTCAACTACCTGCAAAGCTGCCTGAGCTTGTCCCCTGCACGCGCCACTGACAGAGGTTAGACACATTTCACTTCCCGTGTGTTTTTCTTGTCTTTTTTTTTTCCAACCAACATTGCAATTTCCACACACTGCCTCTTCACGCCCTTTGCCATTATGTTTCTCCCACTCTGTTCTCTGTCTCTCACTTGTTGACAGAAATGACAGGCTGATCTTGATCGTTATAACACTGTCGCACAAAGAAGATTATAATCATGCGAGCTGGTTTTGGCTCAGTCATGGACTTTCCCTTTGGATTCTTGTCTTTTTTTTTTTTCTTTTTGTTTTGCTGTCTAGTCTGAGAGCTCCTCACATATTTTCACAAAAGCATGGCACCACCATCTGAGATTTTCATTATATTCAAGGGAAGGCTTAAGTCTGATGTCCAAAAAATGATCTCCAGAAGAATAAATTGCAAAATTGGTATGTATGAGTTAAACAATGGAAGTAATAACTAAACAAATTAATTCAAGAATTTAATTACTGGGAATTACAAGAAGATCACTAAATACATGATTATGGTGTATGTATTTATGCACACTCAGCACTTTATTAGGTGTACCAAGTGTACCTAATAAAGTGGCCGGTGAGTGTAATTATCCTGTTCAAATGACCATGGAAAAAAACTGAGCAGAGGTCAGCAATGAGCTGTTCTGTGGTCAATAAGGTAGCTCACAGATTCTGTTGGGAGGAAAAGCTTATTATAGCTGTATTATTACTTCACCGCTTCAGTTGCAGCCTACCTGTATTCCTCTGCCTCTTCACTGGCAGAAGTAAATTTATTATTATGTTATTGCAGCTTCTGGCCAGGCACGTTTGAGCCATTATGGTGCACAGAAATAGTAACACTTTTTTTTTGGTTTGTTTTGTTAAAGCAAAAGGTAACATTATAAATTTACATGACATAATAAGACACAATAATAAACTTGGCCAGTTCAGCCCTCATTTACTGTGTTTCATACCATGATTTCATCAACTCTACTCCTTTCATTAATGAATTCTGTATTATTTAATTTTATATTTATTTGTGTTTATACATCCAGTCCAGCATTTTATTTTATTTTATTTTTTTTATTTTATTCTACTGTATGCCTGGCAGAACCAGGTAGTTATCACTCCCCACCAAGCTGATGTGATCTGGTTCTGGATGTAGATCTTTCAGTGGTCTCCCACTAGGAGGTATCACATAAAACGATGGTGATTGAAAGTACAGCACAGCTTTCTTCTTTCACGAGGATTTTATCAGATCTAGTTGCTTCTGTTTGGTTCACCCAATTGATCTTTCCCGCTTCGGACCGGGGTTTGAAACGCCTGCCTTATACGGATAGATTAATACAAAATAAATAAATATATATACTAAATGTAGAAATACACATATAAATAAATCAATCTCAAAATACAGAATTATATATTAATTTCTATGGTGCAATTCAGCTAAAATCGACTTATGCTGATTTATTTAAGATTTTTTTTTTTTTTTCAGTTGAGATCATCCATATTATGATATAAAAACAGTCTTATGTTCTAGTCTTAAATTTTATGTTAACATTTTGCTTCATATTGTTGGACCAGCTTAATAATTTCGGTGATAAATGTTGAGATTTGGGCATTGGGATGAGTTCTCAGAACCGGCTAAACACAGGATTTATTAGCTAAGAGGAAGGTATAAAAGCAAATTTACTTGCATTTAACCAAAACAAAATCTTGCAACAAATTTGACACCACCTAACTGATGTCCTTCACATTTAATTTGATTTCTGTTAATGTCACTTTTATTTGATTTTCCACGCGTATGTGGACACTGAGATCTAGTAATTTGCAGGTCTACAATGTTTGCTTTAGTACCGTACGTGGCCTTTGATGTAACATGAGTGAGAATGAACATCTCAAAATTCATGTGACTTTTTGCATTATTGCATGTGCGGCACCAGCAGCATAGTATAAATTAATCAGCAACAGTGAAGGAAGATGACAGTCGTCCTTCATCTTTTCTTATACAGCTGGACAGGACTTTGTCCTCCGCTGGTTCTAAATGGAGCTATTTGTGTCTGGACTGTCCTGACATTGTTACAAATGACACATCCTGAAAAGCACCTGGTGACCATGCATGCCGCCTCAGATGGTTGTCATTTTCAGATGAAAGTTTGTTAGAAGACACTTGTAGTTGTCAGTGTGAACCATCACATCAGATCTTTACCAAATCCGAATTGAATCAGACTTGGGCATTGTAACTGATTGTGTGAAGGTAGCATAAGGTAATTCAAATAAACAGAGAGGTGAGTACAAAATGAAGTACAAGCCCAGAAAGTAAATGGGGGGGGAAACAAATCAAGAAGCATATACAGTATACTCTCAAGAGGAATTACATGATTGGAAGCAGGTGAGGTAATGAGTCTGAAAACATGTGGTCATGTGGCACATGTGAAGTTTATCAGTTTGTATTGTTAAAGTCCAAAGAAAAGGTGTAATCCTGCTTTTCTCTTCATTTATTTTTGGATTGTGCAAAAACAGATTGCAGCGTGCACCTGCAGCATATCGCCCTCCAGTCATCCTGACCTGACCCTCATGCACCACACTAACGTTTATGTGTAATGACAGAGTGCTTTATCTTTGCCAGCTGTCTCCATGCTGCTCTCCAACAGTGGGCTGATGGACCAGCTGCAGACAGTCATCTCCTCCTCCGCTACACCATCCCCCCCGCCATCAGCCTGCCCTCCTCTGGCCCTCCTGTGCTGTGGCCATCTACTGCTGTCTTCCCTTGTTACCTTGCAGCACATTCACTCTTCTCAGGTACACACTAGAGCTCAGCTCTGCTCTTATCACGACTGTGGGATTGAACGCCGCAAAGTCAAGGGCAAGTCACAGAACATACAGCAAAACAGAGCATACAGCTACATGTTGGTGCAGAATTTAAAAAAAGCAAAACTGTTGCATTTGTTTGATAGATATCAATGTATGACTTTGGAATGCAAAACAAAGCTTTGCCTTCTTTGCTCTCTGCTTGCACTGCAGAGATAATACATTTTTTGCCTGCCGCAAATTTGGTCATAATCTTGTTATACTTCTGACTCCCTCTCTCCCTTCTTTTTCCTCTTTGTCTTTCTCCAATATTTAAGGTCCAGAAGAGCATCAGTTGGAGCCTTGACACAGCTGTGGATCGTCTCCTTGTTAAGAAAAGAAACACAGACAACCTCTTGCTAGGTAATGAAAACAGAATTTTATTGTTATATTTTTAATCATGTGATTTAGTTGCTAATGAAAAGTCTCAAAGGATCCTCTGTATTTGTAAATAGCTCTGCTTTTGATTTCTCATTCTCCCATTTTGCTTTTGTCCTCCAAATTTTTGTCTTTATTTTTTCTGAGCATTCATGCTCCTGACTTTTGTATCCCATCTGAACTAATCACAGAAACACGAGAGGTTACTGAATGCCAAGATGGAGTTGTGCATGCCAATAGAAACTCATTTAGTGTCAGGAATCCTCAATTATTGCTGCAGCTTTCCACATAAAGTGTAAATGAGAAGATGCTGAAGAGGATCCCCTTAATGTAGTTTACACATACACTTGCACAGGTAAAGCGAATATCAGTCCGTGCATCAATTTCAGTTGACTAAAAAACACACACACATGCACCCACACTCATTATATTAAGTAGCCCACATCCCACTGCAGCACTTGTAGACAGATCATCCCTGCTGCTCCTGTTTTCCTGTCAGCTGGATAAGTAGCCTGTCAGGGTCTCTGTGATGCATTGGCTCCCTTCCTCTGCATGCGCATCTCTGTGTCTCTGCATTCACTCATCCTTTTATCTGTCTGTTTCTCCGTTTTTAACCTCCCTTATGCTTTCCAGTTTACCCTTACTGTTCTGTTTCTTTCCTTCATCTGCTCTCTCTCTTTCCTGCTGACACTAATTAGCCTTCCCTCCCTGAAAGAACTCTAATCTCAGTGTACTTGGCATAAGTACGTTTCAGATGGTTGGCTGCTTTCAATTTTGGATTCCACTGTGTTTTAGCAATCCTTTAGGGCTTCTCTCTCTCTCTTTATCTCCATCTTTACTTTGGTCTCTCAGCCTTTCTTAACTTCCTTCATCCCTGCATCTATCTCACTGGCTCACACACCCTCTACTTGGCACTTGCATCTTCAACTTCTTGCCCTCACTGTGTCACATAACAGTCAAAAAATTGCTAACAGTTGCTTTCAGCTGTTACTCTGCCTCTCCACTATGCCTTAATTTCCACTGATAATAGATTTTACCATCTTCCTCTCCCTCTAATTTTCTCTTCCCACTCACAGACCCAAATAGTCACTCCCCTTTGTGGTTTCCTCTTGTCACCGTTGCACCACATTTATTTGCTATCTCCATTTTGTCTGGCTTTTCTGCAGTTTTTTTTTTCTTTTTTTTAAATCGTTTGCCTGTCTTGCTTTACCTTTTCAGCCAATACCACTATTCCTGTCTTTTGTCTCTCTCTTTTTCTCCTTCCAGTCAGCCACCTGAAATTGCTGCAGGCCTTACTTGATGTTGACCTGGCTTCAGCAGTAGTGTGCCTGAGCACTGGTCCTGGATTGGTCGGGCCCAGACCCCTCAGGTTCGAAGGTGGCGCATTGTACCCGCTTGGCTCCACAGGGGCGCTGTGCCTCACTGATGCTCTCAGCGGGCTTCTCTTGCAGGTTGTAGTACTTGCATGTCAGTATTTATATAAGCTTATCTTCTGAGAATCAATATTCAGCTTATACTAAAGGCAACTTTAGTTTGGTTAGGCAAATATCAATTATAGCCAGGACTAAGGTCCAGTAAGTTTTTGACAATTTAATAAAAGTTAATGTAATGTCCTTCAAAGTGACTGAGAACATTTACAGAAAATAAATTACTAAAGCCAGGACAGATTGGAGAGATTTTAAACATTAAGCTAACAGTCAAACTATAAATGGTTGGGCAGATTGCTCACTTGTTTTTGTTGTTGAATAGCCATAAGCGCTGTATGGATTTTACATCACAACATGAATGAGTGAGCTGTTAGAGGCTGCATTTGCATTGCACCACTGCCTTTCCCACAGTTCTTGTTTTATGGGTGGCATGAATTAACATAGAACAACAAGAGCACATTCCTATGAAATAATGAAAGGTAGAGTGCTATACCCACCAGTGCATTATCTTAAAGTACAATATAGCCAGAAGAGTAGGAGGCGTGGTACATTTAACCATAAAACAACATTTTAAATGGAGGCTTGAAAACAGACCTGCATAATGATGAAGGGACATGTGAGCCAAACTTGTATTTGTAATGCAGTCTCTTTTCCTTTGAATTTGTGAGTCAGAACATTTACAGAAAATGAAAAGCTTCTCAATATTTTTAGATGTATATTAATACATTCCAAAAATAACCATCAAAAAGATCACAATGGCACTATTAGTGTTTGTTTAGGCGCAGATACAGTTCCAGCAGATGTAACATAAACATATTATTTATGAGCTTTACAAAATGACATTGAATCTGGATTTCTCACAACAAAGAGAAAAATAAGCTCTCAAATTATGAATCAGTTAGAATGATGAATAAAGTATTTGTAGTTTGTTCTAAAATGTTATTGTTACATATTGCTATTTAACATGACAGCAACAGACTGGATACTCAATGTTTATTTTACACAGAATAGCTGAAGAAGTACTTCTGCATGTTGGCTGCCAACACTGAAAAAAATTGAGCATGGTTCAAAACAAACAAAGAAAGTCAGTGCATGTAACGTGAAAGAGATCAACGGTTGTATCTTAATCGCCACACGTCTACAGGCTATAATCTGCCTAAAATGCAATAACTGTCCCAATGCTGCTGCTTGCCAGTGTTCGGTTCCCCGCTAGAGACATCTTCACTCTCTGTAAAAGACTAATGGTGCTCTGAGCTCTAAGGTCCAGTGCTCTGTAGTCTAATACCAGCTCCCAAACCCTCCTGTTGATGCATTTGTTCAGATGCAGCCCCAAATACCTGGACAGTTCAAATGAGGTGACTGAGTGGTGAAAGTAATGGACTGCTTATCCATTGTGCTCGTCACGCATGGCTTTAAATCCCAGCCTTATTGTATTTACTAAGCCTTATAGCAACACATTTGCTAAAATACAGGTTGTGGAGTTTGGCTGTGGGCCAGCAGTCAGAGCAGGATGCCCTCCAATTTCGACGGTAAACAGTTCAATCTCTGAGGGTTGGTTTTGTAATGGTTCTCTCTTAACAAAGTTTTACAAATAAAGACCATTTACCTCCTACTGCACACACACATCTCATTCATCTCTGTTAATCTTTTTTTCCTCTTTCATCTCTTCCTCTAGCCCTTTAGTATTTCTTTGCTCTCATGTTGGCTTCTATATTTATTTTGTGTGTTTATCTGGTCTTCTCTCATCTGTATTGGCTCCAGCTTGTCCCCACGTCACCTCCCTCACGCCTCCTACTCATTCTTTTGACTCCTTTCTTGCGTTAACTCCACCTTTCTCCTTATGGGTTAGGACATAACTCTCCATTGTCATCTTATATCTCTGCCTGGCCTACTTCAGTATTTTTGGACAGTATACAGTGCTCACTGTCAGTCGCTGTGGGAGACACATGCATTATTAAAATCTCACTCAGTTTCTCTTATTGTGTTCTCCCTTTTGTTTCTGAATGCATTGCTGTCCATTGCAGTTGCAAGCATGTGTGTACATGTTTTTGTTTTATCTGCCTCTGCTGCTTTGTTTGCACTACTTTCTGCCAGCGGAGTGCAGATGGTCACATGCCGTATTATTGTTCTTCCCTTGACTCTAAGTGATGTGACATTTTAGTCCACAGTCTCACATTAAAATATGTAACAGCTACCTTGCTGCAAAATTGATGGCTTTATAACAAAAGATTTTAAATTATGTGATGTTCACGTTTTGTTTCTTCTTGACCTCTCTCCTTTTTATTTGATTGCACCGGTATTGTATGGCAGTTAGGTTTATTTCTTTTAATATAAATTGACTTGTTACCTCAAGAAAACCAAATTAGTTTTTTTAGAATCATAATAACATGAAAACTCAAAATGAATGTGTGGTCCATTTTATGGCATCTTATTTTAGTTTCCAGACTCACTGCCATGACTATTGGGGAGGATCCAGCTAAGACAAACAACAAAATCGAGGCACAGAGTGACTTATTTGCTGAAGTAAAGTTACTTATTTCTCATTTTAGAGTCTTTTCTTATTGAAAGCAAAGATGAAAGGTTCAGTGTATCTCGGTTTCAGCTGCTCAAATAAAACTGAATAGACAAGTTTGGGTTGCATCTATTTCCTCTTTGTTGACTGTTGTCAAGATGAAGCATGCTCACATCACCAAATTATTAACTTGTTTTTGCTTGAAAGGAGCTTTGATATAGAAAGGTACCTGTTAATAAATAAAACTGTTAGATGATTTAGCACCATGTAATGAGAAAATTCTGTTTTGCAGATGAAATGTTAAAGAAGGAAAAAGGAAAATAAAAGGAAAAAAAGAAAAATAAAACTTCCTTTTGTAAATAAATGTACTTTTGTTGTGTAGATCAATTAGCCATCACAAAGCTGGAAGATTTTTATTTCTTCCAAACTTATATAATTGAATCTTAACTTGTGTTTTGGTCTACTGTGTCCTCAGAAACACGAGTTGCTCTTGAGAGCCTCAGTCAACTGTCTGAGCTCCCTGCTGGGCTTCCTGAAGAGGAAGAGGTTTACTACAGGTACAAAACAAAAGAAAGTGTGTGTGTGTGTTTTGTTGGTTTTTTTGTTTTGTTTTTTTTTTTTTGTTTTTTTTGGGGGGTGGGGGGGTTATTGGGGAGTGAGTGTGGATAATTTGAACAAATTATCCACACTCACTCCCCCAATACCTCCATTCAAATATATACCTTACACTAGTCGTACTTCCTGTTGCACTATATTTCTTTTAAAAGATGGTGTTATTTTTGTCTTCACTCTCTGCAGTTTTGATCAATTTTGAATTCATTAAACCAAGAAATGATAAGAAGTCTTCTATAAATACACACTAGATGAGATGTCGATTCATAGAAGCAATGTGAAAATAAAGCACAAGTTCATGCAGCTCCATCTTCAGGAGTTGCTGCACCATGAATGACATATGATCAATATATGCTTCAAAATTTAAAGATTCAAAGATTAAACCCCTTACAGGGAAAGTAATCATATTTGGTAACTTCAGTAGAACTACATTCAATGGTTATCACAAAAAAGTTACAATGTTAATAGAAGTCCTTTCATATTCTCTCCAATAACCCTCTAGAGTTGAAATTTTAAAATTTCAATTATTTTATTGACTGCTCTATAAAGAGTTAAGGGTCTTTGTTTCATGCTTATATTCTTTTTTTCTTGAAAGTTTGAATACTACAATTGTATGCATTTTGTCATTAATGAAAAATAAACACATCAGTTTATTTAAAACACTTCTCTACTTTTATATTTTTTTAACATCTATGTCTTGAAATCTGTAGCATGTATGTGTGTTAAAAGACATTCTTATTTAATTTTACAACTTAATATTAATTAATCAGGAAATAATAGCTAGGACTAAACAAAACTGATGTTTTTCTGTTTTCTCGTTTGTGTTTGTGTGTGTGTGTGTGTGTGTGTTAGCCCAGTATGTGGTGTGTCAGCCTTGGACTCGGTTCCTCCTGTACTGTCTGCTCAGCTCAGGAGAGAGCTGCCTTCTGCATCCTGCCATTCTCAGACTCCTCGCAATTGTGAGATGTTACACACACACACACACACAGAACAGTTAAGAATAAATTCAGACATAATTCTAAAAAGAAATTGTTTGATATTAAAGATATAAAAATGTAATGATGATATAAATGTAAAAGCATATAGATCACATGAATAATTAAGATGAATACAATGCTGTGTTATGCAGAATTACTCTGTAAAGTAAATCACATCCAGAGATAAATTATTACTGTATTTCATGCTGTAAGCCATGCCACTAAACACTTCCATGTTTTATTTAACAGAGTAGGAACTAGTAGGACTAGTTTGTGCCAGTAGTAGTCAGCTAAAGCACATATCACGATTTCTTATACCATGATCTCTTATAATATTTAAAATATCAAGATTCATGATATGAGTCTTTGTCTGCACCTCAAAAAAATGCAGACATTTTTAAAAATGCCCAATCTGATAAATTATGGATCCAAGGATCCATAAGAAATTTAATGGCTACCTGACTAATCTTTAGAAATTATGAAACTGCAGAAAACAACATTTAACAGAGCAGGGCTGCAGCATCATATCAGCTTGCCTCAAAATACAACTTGCATGTTGTTTTTCCACAAAGTCTACACATCTGTTTTAAAGATTTTTTGTATTTAAGAGTTACTGAAGAAGAAGAAAAAGTAGGCATTCTTAATATTAGCCCTAAAAATTTCTTTTTTTAATAATACATCCTATTCTCAAAGGCTGGAACCAAGGCAACGGGGCTTCTTATTCTTTACTTGAAGATGTTTCATCCTCTTCCCTGAAGATTTCATAAGTTCAGATAGACTTATAAATTGTAGAAGTTATATGTAAATCACTGACCTTCTCTCTTCTTCATGGGTTGAGATGTCTCCCAGACAAAATCACAAAGGTTTCCAACCTCATTAAAAAGGCACAGCTTTCACAACAGAAGAGCAAGGAACAAGCAAGATACAGCAAAAACACAAATGTGTAATTCTGCAGCAGAGAGCAAACAGACGGGTGACAACTTCTGACTCCACCAAGCAAAAAGAAAAGGACCTCGCATATTTGGAAATAAAGGATGAGTTGTGAAAAACCTATCAGAAACGATGTTATAGCCAGAAGACTCAACGTTGTCATACCTCAACAACAGATTCTGGTGGGGGACCTAATAACTGCAACTGAGCCAGCAATGAGGAACGACGACATATCTGAGGCAGAAGTGGAACAACTGAGGATGAAGGTAAAAGGAGCAATTACCTGTGCAAGAACTCCTCTACCCAACCTGACACCCCAGGGAAGGAAGGCAGTTACTTCCCTTAGCAGAGATGAAAGCGTCACTAACTTTCCTCTTCCAAGAACACCTTTTGTCATGAACTGCGCTCTCCCTTTAACTTTGCAAGCTGCACTTGAATATCACTCTAGCAGCACCTCTGCCTCTCCACTACCTACTTCAAGTATAATGACCAGTTTTACAGACAGAAATGCAAATGTTCAAGGGGTTGTCCAGTGTCACAAATTGTTACTAAGATCTACATGGAGGAATTGGAAAGCAGGGCACCAAACTACTACAAACGAATACCACCAAGCCACTGGATCACGTAAGTGGATGACACCTGGGTTACAATACAAAACGCAAGAAGTAGAGACCTTCACTGAACACATCTACTCAGTGAACAGCAACATCAGCTTCACCAAGGAGGATGCAGAGAGCAACAAGCTGCCATTTTTGAACTATGCGTATATTGAGGAGGACAGAAGTCTGAATACTGAAGATTATTGGAAAGCTACACACATAAACCAAACATCTGTTTTTTGATTCTCACCACTCTCTAGACTGTCCGTCATCAAACGTCTACATCATCGCGCCGAGTCGAAAAAAGGCAGAGGAGAAAGAAAAGGAGCATACGCACATCATGAGAGCATGTCAAACCAATGGACATCCCAACTGGGTCTTTTGTTAACTCAGCCAAGAAAAACAGAAGAAAAACAGGAGCAACATTTTTGTCAGAAACTCACAAACACAAGCAAAGATTTTCTCCAAACACAACATACTTGTTCACTTTAAGCCCAACACCACCCTCAGACTGAAACCGCTTTACCCAAAACAAACTGAACAGCAACTCCATTAACACATGACACGACACAGGAGAGCCAGCTCATCAGGTCAAGATGCAGCAGAGCACCTTCATCCCACAGATAAAAGACACTCTTTTGAAGATGACAATGTACAGATTTTGGACAGAGAAGAAAGGTGGTTTGAAATAAGAGTAAAAGAAAAAGCAACATTAAATAGAGGAGGAGGACTCAGATTTCACCTATCAAACACCTGTAATGCACTCTTAACTCTCCTACCTCAACTGGTTCACAACCATTCACACCTTGATTCATGTGACCCAAATCAGGGAAATAGACTGACTCCCTCCACTTCTGTGGCAGAAAACCCTCAGAAGTGGAGGGAGGTTCAATGATTTACATAAACTACAGTTTATAAGCTCAAAAGTCCAGCTGACTTGTTTCAAGCTTTTAAGAGTTACCATAACTTGGATCGCTAAGGGTCTTTTTTGTTGTTGATTTTCATTTCTAGTGCAAGACTAACTAGTGTGAAAAGCAAAGTGCAGTCTTTAAGTTCTAATGTTTTACATGTTAAGGTATAAAAAGAATATCTTAGTTTTTAACAAATCTTAAAATTAGTTAAATACAACAGATGAACAACACCACATAACATATTGCACTTTTTCATTATTTATTGAACAACAACTAAGGCAAAATCCATAAGGGGTGTGTGTGGGGAAAAGAAGTTTATTTCATGATTCAATACTTTGTAGCACCTTGAACACCAATTACTTGAAGTAATCTCAGATTTATTGTGGTGGAGTTTTGGCCCAGTTATCTTTATATGTCTTCATACACAGCTCTCTTTAGGACCCATTGTAGCTTTGCAGTCAGTTTGAGGTCTGAAAATTGACTGGGTCATTGCAATTCCTCCATTCATTCTTTTTTTTCATCCTTTTGTACCTTCAGAAGTGTAATTGTGGTTATTGTTCTGAAACGTGACCCACTTTTGGCCAAGCTTCAGCAATCAGTCACATGGCCTCAGGTTTGGCTCCTACTTTGGTACACAGTAGCCTGACAGATCAGACCCACATTTACACAGATGGAGGGTCGTTGCTTATCAAAATGCCCTTGCACACAGTTGGTTAGTGTTAAGACCAATCAGATGAACGAACAAGATGGCATTTTCAGAATCATGAAAAAAGAGTCAATGGGAGACTGCGTAGTGTAGAAGAGTAAATTAAACTTTTCTTGTGGCTGTTAGCAAAACAACAACTACATCTACCTTGCAAAGGAATAATATGAATCCCATGTTGTGTTGAATTTTCAAAGAAAAAGTCAGAATCTTTAATTGTCAATGTCAAAGCTGATTAAAACGACAGTTAACCCTCATGTCCACTCCTGGGAAGATTGGCAGCTGTTTCGAATGCTTTCCACCTCTGAATTATCATTCTCACTGAAGAATGATGGACTCCAGATTGTTTGGAAAACTCCTTATAACCTTGTACAGGTTGATGAGGAGCAACAGTTGCTTCTCTAAGATGGCTGATGATATCTTTCCTTCATGGTATTGCGTTAGAACTAACTGGATTATTGCCAACTACTGAAACTTCTTCAAGGAAGTTGTTAACAATCAGTTAACAAAGTTCACCTGATTAGCTGTGTTTAATTATGATGGAAGTTGTTTTCCAAATACTGCTTCTGCATTTTGGCTAATTTTTTGTTAAATAAATAATGACACAGTGTGCCATTGTATTTGCCTTATTTTTCAAACCTTTAAGACAAAGTTTTATGTACTTACAGCCTGGGACTTGAAGGAGGATCTCCTTTCTTCTTTAGTGACTGTAGCTCTTCTTTCTTGGAGCTTTTTGTGCAGACGAAGAGATGGGACTTCATAAGACTTCCTCAAATTCAACTCCATTTGGCACTCAGTTTAGACAGGAGGATTACATAACTGGAGCCTTCATGGACTTCTGGGATGTTAAAGCCAGAGTCTTGTGTGATAGCATCCATCAGGACACTAGTGTACAGGAGAGACAGATCTTGTACACTAGTTCTGTGACATGTCTTTCATTCTCCACTGTTAAAATGTAATCTCAGGTTTTATACGAGTATGAAATATGAGAACATACTTTGTAATGCTGTGAAAACATTAGCAACTTTTTGCTGACATCAGTAGTAATGACACGCTGAGTCAAGTCTCCACTGGTTTTCCTCATACACTAATTAATTTCTTCTGGTGCCTGGCTCTGATCATTCTGGTTCCATGTTCTTTCCTGATCTCTCTGAAGCCTAGGCTCATAATTATATGGCTGTTTTCTGTCATGAGCGTGTGATTTTACATTTTTGATCTATTCAGCATCAGGACTCTCATAGATCCATATTTTTTACTGCTAAAGTCATTCTAGTTTGGCCAGTCTTTTTTTATGGCACGTAACGGTTGAGCTATTGTTTTTGTTTTTGTTTTTTCTTAAGCTAACATGAGTGTTTATGTAGGTAAATTTGGTTCCTTCATATTTCATTTTTAATTTTACAATTTGCACTTTAAATTCAAAACGAGGATGTATTGCTTCTTGAGTAGTTGTGGAGCCTCAGAAGCAGCCCCTTTGTAGCATCGATCCATAGCCGGGTCTTTGGTTTGCACAGAAGTACACTGCTTAATTAAAATAAAATAATAATAATAATAATCAACAGTGAAAATCAAAGTACACAGATCAAAATTGAGATATATGTATGCTGCTTCCCGTGGCATAAATGAACTGACAATATTGTGTACAAACACCAATGACCACTGGACCACTCATGTCTCTCAAAACTTTCCTCAATTCTCCCTCAGCTTTAGAGTTATGCTAACATAATAGTTAACTTAGAAAACACTAATATGAAAGATGGGATTTTTTAATCATGAGCTCATTTTAACTCAAAGCTGCACTTTTATTCCAGCACTAGCCCACAGACAGTATTAAAGAGCCTGTAGTGGCGTCATTAATCACACAGTTAGGCTGCGTGTGCCATTCTTGACGTCTTACCCAAGATTAAGATGATCCATGTCATACGGCGTGAGATGCATTGATCTTTTACGACTGAGGAAAATCATTCAGTGTACAGGAGCCTTAATTCTTGATTTGTCAGCGGTTGAAGAAATATTAAGACACTTTACTGAAGTACACATACTAAAACAGCACTGGACCTATACTCCTTCACTATATATGGAAATAAATTCAAAAAAACATTTCTAACCTCAAAGAGATCACAGTGTTTATTTTTTCTAAACAAAAGTGATGATGGAAATGTCAATAAATGAACAGACTTATAGAGCTAGAAATGTTGGTATTTTGTAGAGAAAGAAATTCTAATAAGTCTACCGGTAATTACAAATTCTAAACTTTGTACATTTTGTATAAGGCCTATCTCAGGATTTGTTGTTTTTTCTTGGGACTCGTGTCTTTTATCAAGCCTCTATTTTCTTTGATTGCAGTCACCTGTCTATCTACCCCTGTGTACCGTTCAGTCCCATGTCTCTTTCTACTCCTGGTGCGTTTTCCTGGCCTCTATGTTCCTAGTCTGTTTTTAAATGATCTACTCTCATGCTTTTGGTTCCTTAACTATTTTTCTGAATCTGTCCTATGAATTCCTGCTTGAATTTGGACTTTTCGGGATTGCTCTACTCACACAGGGTCTTTAGTTTCTTCAAAGTTGAATTAAAGTCCTGTGTCTGCTACATCTGTCTCTTTTGTCTTGTGTTTGGCTCCTCTTCTTCTACCATTCATAACAGTACAGATTGACAAAAGGAGAAGGACACAACTACATATAGAGCACACACAGACTGACAAAAAAAAAGGTGGCAACAAAGAAGAACACACGTTAAAAGAGAAAATGGAAACAAAAAAAATCTGAAGCAATACACTATCGCTTTTACACAGAAATAAGAATATAATCATTTCAGTTTTGTATATAAGTAATCTAATTAATTGAAAGTAATGAGTTGTATTCAGTTATTGCATTCATGAGCTGATTTTCTAGGATTTCTTTCTGAAGGCGTATGAACACCTCTTTCTTACAATTTAATGCTTCATACTCTGCTTCAGTGACCAGCAGCCGCTGCTCTGAACTCTACATTTTGGAGTAATTCTGGGATTAAATGGAATGGAGGCAACTGAAACAACCTGAACTCAAAGGCTGATTAAGTTGTCAAGGGAAAAAAACTTACAAATTTTCAAAGGAGAATTGGTGCTGTTCACTCTAATATTAATTTGGCCTTTTTATTTTATTGGACCTTGAATTAAATGATTTAACTTCAGCTTTATTTAAACAGCAGCTTTTAAGCACAATTGAAGCTCAAAGTGCTACATAGAATAAAACGAAGCATAAAAACACCAATAGAGCAATATTGTTTGAAATACAAACCCTGCATATGACTTTATTTCTAAAAGCTTCCTTGTTTCAACAGCCTAAGACTTGTGCACAGTGAGGTACATAAACTCATTAAGTTTAGCTCGCTCTGCTTTATTGCAGTTCTTCACAATCAATAATATATATGACTTTTTATTCTTTTTATGTGTTTTTCTTCTTTACAGCTGCTGCAGTACAACAGTACATCTGTGCAGTGGGAGCCTGACCTGCTCCACGTGATGGAGACAGTGGAGAGGAGGGGGGTGAAGGAGCTCAACCAGGAGGCAGCACTGACCCTCGGCTTCCTTCTTACGCAGGTAATCCACGCGCATGTCTGCATGCATGCAAGCACTTGAACACAATGATGAAAGAATCCAGGATGTGCTTTGAGACCATTAAGTATATTCTCACCATGAGAGCGCTGCTGCTAACTATAAACATCTAAATTAGTAGAGATGAGGAATCAGTAGAGAAATCCACTTCTTACACAGTTCCCTGTTGGTGTGATTCACATTGTGTTTAATCTCTTTTTTTTAGTGTTTAGTTTTGAGGAAGCACAAAATGATACAGCAGAGAGTGTGCAGACAGGGAATATCAGTTTGTTTTGAGTAAATACAGTAAACCCCAGCATACTGCACTGCAGCACCAAAAGTACCACAAACACCAGCATTCATATCATGGGACCTTTGTTTAAAAAAAAAAGTGCTAACATGTTGAGGCACAGCTGTCAGATGTAGACTGTTGCCTTATGCCCTATTTGCAGGGATTTGTATTACCTGGGGACCTGGAAAAGTCGAAATAATCGTGGCAGTTGTCTGTGAAATTGAGCCATGCCTTTCATTCATAAAGTAACATTTTCCTGCAAATTACCTGCCACATTTAAGCAAACACAGAGGTTATGAGATCATTTATATCCCAAATGTACATCTCAGTAATTCATTTATTTGGGATCTAGAGTCTCTTTGTTTTGTCTTGTTTTGTTTCCTCTAGTCACCCCTTTCTATTTTCCTGTGAAATTGTGGTGACTTTGGTAGATATAAAGATTGATTATATTTTGGGAGGAATTTTTTTTAGCATTTAGTCACATGTAGAGACACAGTAAAAGAATGAATCACCAAGGTCGCTCCATCACCTTTGAGTGGAGAAAAATCCTGCCTCTCCTCGAGCTGTTGAACCGTCAAAAGTGCAACAATGAGATGATATCCGAAACATCATGCATTTTTCCTTCATCCTTCTTCAGGCTCAAAGCAGACAGCGTGACAGTCCAAAGTCTTTACTGCAACAAAAGCTATAGCTCCAATTACCGTTTAATTTACTGTTACCACAGCAACTTCACCACATCGTCACATTCCAGGTATAATTCTGTCATTTTAGGTTTTTCACCTGTCAAAATGTGATCTATTCCTGCTGACATCCAAATTTTCTAAATTTATCTTAGGACCCCAAGTAATTTTTAATAACTGTGGAGGTTATGCTTATGAGCTTAAGGAAACCTATAAAAAGCAAGAAGCTCAGTGCTGGCAGAGGAGTGACAATGAGACAAATGACATGCATGACCTCATGCAGTAAAAAACTTTCCATCTTGTATCAAGCTCAAAACTTTGTCTGACAGCACAAAGCCTTTTATAATAACAAAAAATCCAGTTACATGTAATTAAAAGGTAAATGTTTAACAAGATACAAGGCCTTGATGATACATCAAGGAATTAATGTCTGTAAATCAGAGTAAAACAGACTTTTCTTGACTCATGCGAATGTACTGCACAAAACACAGATGTTGGGTGTAATTTTTGAAAGACCTTCAATAATACTAATCCCATGTGAATAGAGCACAGGGATTAATGTCAGTAAACTAACAAAACACAGGCTTTTGCCCCATTAATACTGGTCTAGAATTACTTTGGGACCTGCAGTAATTCAAAAATTACAGCCCAGATCTGTGTTACATAGCACACTTGCACTGGGTAAGCAAAGCCTGTGTTTTACAGTGATTTACACACATTAATCTCCTGATATGTGACCAAGGCCTTACGCTTTATTTAACATCTACCCTTTAACAAATGAAACATTGAATTGAATTGGAAGTGTCTCATCACACACTCTACAACTGGACTTCAGTGACAACATGGCATGTTTGGACAGGAGACAAAACCTTAAAAATTATGTAGAGGCCAATGTGCTTAGGTTGCCATGGTGACAGTAAACCAAACCGTAACATCAGCCAAAGCATTGGTTTCAGCCTAAAGACTTTGTGCTGTCAGATCAAGCTTCAAGCCTGATGATAGTTACGCATGTCATAAAATCATCTTCGCTTCTCTGCTGCTCTGCACTTCTTGTTTTCTAAATCTCCATGTGATGCTTAATGTTGACTAATTTCTTTTATTTTTATCCAGCAAAAATATATCATTTGGTTTTAAGAGGTGGATATAGGCTAAAGTCATTGTATAATATTACAATATCTACTAAAGTTACTGCAATTATTCTGAGAAAAAGGAGATTTTTTTTTAAAGTCTTGCCCCCAAATTACAGATATTTTCTTTTGTATGTGATTAAAATTATCCCTTGACTTCTGTGTTTTCTGAAATACGACAGTTAATTTGTGGGGTAATTTTTACTTTACAAATCACAGCTCTGGCACATTCACACTGGATTAATATCAGAGACGTCCTCCAGCAATTAATACAAATTACTGCAGGGCCCCAGAAGATTTTTATTCCATTTGAACAGAGCATATGTGTATACCATGTAAATGCACTGCATGAAGGACAAGACATCAGAGTATAATTTTGATTTACCACAGGTCCTCTGGGGATCCAAGTCCTGTGCAAAGATGGCACTGGGTGATGAATGACCACAGATCTAAAGAAAAAAATAATGGAAAAAAAATGGAAAAAAAACAAAAGACCTACCTGAAAATCCTTGTTGGCCAGAGTGTTACTTTAATCTTATTCTTCAATACTATCTTCTTCATGTTTCCTGTCACTCCCCTTTTCCTCATGACAAAAATGACACAAACATCCTCAAAAACAAATCTTTATTGAAAAAAGCAACAAAGCACTCTGAATTATTCAAGATATTCTGTTATTAATTGAAGATTATGTTGATTTTGCACTTATTTCGAGTACATTTGTCTTATAGATGTGTACTAATCCGACCACAATCGTTTTCCCTTGGAAACAGGTCCACTTTTAGAATAATTTTGTTAGTCTTTTTTATTTCAAGTATTAAATCTGATAAGTGTAAAACTTTAAGTCACAATATAGTCCACTTATCTCTCAGCAGACATTTTATTAGTGCCGGTCATTTCCTTAAAGATGACTGCACATAGTCTCCTCCAGCTAGTGCTAATGATGATGATCCCATACCACAAGTGCAAGCAGAAAAGATACTGTACAATTTCAAAATAAGTACTTTTGATGAATTAAGTAAAAGTGAGCTGTGCAAAAACACCCCCACATCTATCTGGACCACATTCTTGTCGTCACACTTTTTGGCTTTGCAACAAAGCCCATCTGGGATTGCTTCAAGACATAATAAAACACAGAAGGAATAGCAGCGACATCAGATTGAATAGATTGAATTTGGCATCATACAAGGGGCCAGAAATGCATTTAGTATTCTGAAACGAGCTCCGAGTCAAAGGAGTGACAGAATGATGGCACGATGTCACCCACTGCAGATCTCAGTGCAGTGTGTTCCAGGGAATCATCAACTGTGTGAATGCATGCAAATGTGTCAGCCTGTATGTGTGTGTTTTCGTTCGTGTATACACTTGTGGAGGAATTTGTGTAGTTCTAAAGACACTGAGGCAGTTTCAGTGGGGCAGTGTTCAATTTGACATTTTCCTCTAAATAGTCTCAAGACAGTTTGATTTTTGTCCCTGTCTCCGCTGCTCCAGTCTGACACACACTCACATATGTATGTTTTTTCATACATATGTATTTTCACACCTACATTAAACTGTACAGTGTTCTGATTTTGCTGACCTGTTTGGTGACTGGATTAAAATACGCTATTATAAGAGAGTTTTCTGGGTAAATATCCATAATTTATGTCATTGCTGTTATTTTGTTCCCTGGAGTCCTGCAATGTTATGTATTTGCACACATCTGCAGTTATGCTTCTTTTATATTTACATTTCATTTACATTTTACCCCTTGGTTGTTTCTGGTCTTAAACCTATCTTTTTGCATATTTGCTCCTGTTTATCTTCCTGACTCTTGCCTGCAAATGTATGCGGATAAGATCCTGTGGCCATGTTAAGGGTTAGTGGGGGCGAAGCTGATACATCTTGCACTGCACACTGAGCTTGTCAAAATTTCTGATGCTTGCAGACTTGTAATTGCTTCCCCCAGACCAGAAGGACTCTTCGTCACTCCACCACTCTGTCACCTTAATTTTTGCATACATTATTTCACTTGCCTGTCTTTTCCATTGCACCCCAGATTCCCTTGCTTTCTCCTTCTTTTTCATTTTGTTCTCAATTGTTCTCACCCCAGTAACTTCCCTTCGTTATCGCTCTTCCCTGCTACTGCTCTTTTCAATTACTTATCGGTGTCTGAACCTTTTTTAACAGTGTTTTCCTTAAGAACAAAAAACATTTCCAGAGTTGCTTGATGGGAACTGTTGCTAAACAAAACAAACCAGATGTCATTATAAATTCTGTCTTAACCATCACTTCTTGTGCAAAATATCCATTTATCCATCCACATTATGAATACCCACTTAATCTCATTCAGTGTTACGGGTGTCTGGAGTCTATCCCCATAGTCTACTTGAATGTTCAGAGAAAATATTTGAGGAATGTAGTAGATGGATACACAGTTTTACTCCTGTATCTCCTCTTATATTCAGACTTTTTCTTTTTCCATCCTCTTCTTCAGTAGCTTCTTACCTCGAGTTCCGAAACTTCCAATATATCAATTGGTCCTTCTTTACAGTTTTAGCTATGTTGTCTCATCCCCTTTTTAATTCAAGTCAGTGAAAATGTCCATTTTCCTTGCTGTTTAATTAGATTGAGAGTCGTGTTCCACTACCCACGGAGGAGGACAAGGTGAGAGTGAGGAAAATGATGGAGGGGCTTGAAAGGCAGACTTCAGACCAGACCTGCGACCCCAGTCTCTCCAGCAACATCCTGTATCCATCACTTGAATTCAATAACGCCCATGCACATCCCTGGATTAGGCCAAAACAAAAACACGCACTCACATATAGTCTGACATACTGCAGGTAATATGCATTCATCTATACATGAGCAACACTTCACATTTTACAACGCCCCTGAGCATCTACCTGCCAGTAATAAATTCTGGCAAAACATCTACAGACACAGTCTATATGCACAGATTCTCTTACCACACCATCTAGGCTTCCTCTGCACTACCTCAGACATAGGCAACGCATTGTCATTGATTTTCTCTGGTAGTGTATCAAATGTCTGTTGTGCTTTTTACTGAAAGTGTGTTGAACAAAAATGGTTCTGCTGTAATGTCAAAGTCACTACATGAAGGGGCAATACTTGTTCCAAGTGACTCTTACTGACACTCTGGATTTAAGAGGTTGAATATGTAGATGGGAGAAACAGTCTGTTTTACAGTAGTATTGTTGTTTAACTCTTGTGAGTTGCTTTTGGGTAATTAGAGGAGGGTAAAAAAATCATCTCCCAAAAAGTGATATAAAAACCTTACATATTCATATTACATATGAATATTTTTTCCACTTTTTTGCTCAGATCTTTTAATTAACTTCATTCCTAATCAAAACTACTAAGTATTAAAATATCTCAATTATTTTGACCCTTTTAAGTGCAAATTTGATAACAGTGTCATGTTTTTGTTTTTTTTAAATACTTTTTTCTCATATAATTAATGTTAGAGGCTGAGGAAGGTTTTTAAAGATCAGTCTTAATTATATCAAAGATTAGCAACAACATTGATTTTGATGCATTGTTAGTTTTCTTTTTTTTCCAGTGTCAGATTTAAAAATTACTAATAGGTCTCAATGGGACAAAAAAGGCCCATTCAAAACACATTTTTGCTAACCCTCAGCTTTTATATCATATAATCATCAGTTTGTAATGTCAGAGTTTCATTTTGGTGAAAACTTGTAAAAGTTGTCATTTTTAATGTTAACTATAAGATTGCAGCTTTTACCTATTATAGGTCTATCCATGAAATACTTCAATCCATCCATCCATTTTCTACTCCTTGTCCGTGGTCAGGTTGGGTGGGCAGTAGCCTAAGTAGCAAAGCCCAGACTTCCATCTTCCTGGCCACTTCATCCAGCTCATCTGAGGGGATCTCAAGGTGTTCCCAGGCCAGCCAAGAGACATAGTCCCTCTAGTGTGTCCAGGGTCTTCCTTGGGGTCTCCTTCCAGTGGCCACCTCATCTGTTCCTCTCTATGGGGAAGCAACATCTCTATTCCGAGCTCCTCCCAGATGACTGAGCTTCTCACCATATCTCTAAGGAAGAGCCAGTCACCCTGTGGCAGAAACTCCTTTCCCCTGCTTGTATCTGTGATCTCATTCTTTCGAACACTACCCACAGCTCGTGACTATAGGATTAGGGAGGGAACGTAGGCTGAGAGTTTTGTCCTTCAACTCAGCTCCTTCTTCACCACAACAGACCGGTGCTGTTCCTGCATCACTGTGTCCCCACACTGATCCGGTTGTCAGTCCTTCACTCACTTGTGAGCAAGACCCAGAGACACATGAACTTCTCTATTTTGGGCAGTATCTGATCCCCGACCTGAAAGGGGCACTCCACCCTTTTTCATCTGAGAATTATGGTCTCGAATTTGGAGATGCTGATTCTTATCCTATCTGCTTCACATTCAACTGTGAATCAGTCCAGTGAGAGTTGCAGGTCATGACCTATGTAACTAGCAGAACCACAGAATTGGCGATGAAGAGCAGCCTTGGCAAGGTTCAACCCTCAACCTTGGTCCACCATTCCACAGCCAGGACAAAAGTTACCCTGTTCCTCTTGAATGCAAAGGTTTGACTATCTAGCAGATCTTCCTCTCCAGGACCCTGAATAGACCTTAGCAGGGAGACTGATGGATGTGATTTCTCTCTAGTTGGAGCACACCCTCCTGTCCCTCTTCTAAATGAATGGGACCACCACCCTAGTCTGCCAATCAAGAGGCACTGTCCCCGATGTCCACGTGATGATGTTCAGGTGTGTCAACAAAGACAGCCCCACAACATCCAGAGGTTTCAGGAACCTCAGGTGGATCTGATCCATTATTTGGTCCCTCTCCACCAAGGAGCCTCAAACCCAGGGACAGGTGTGTCCACTTCAGAGTCCCCAGACTCTGCTTTCTTGTAGGAAGGCACATTGGTGGGATTGAGGAACTCTTCAAAGTATCCCTTCCACTGATTCACAACTTCCCAAGTCAAGGTCAGCAGCACCCCATCCCCGCCATACACAGTGTTGGTGGCACACCATTTCCCCCTCCTGAATCTCTGGATGGTGTAACAGAATCTCCTCAAAACCGTCAAAACGTCACTCTCCATGTCCTCTCCAAACATCTCCCACTCCCAAGTTTTTACCACAGACCATGACCATTGAATCCACGTTCCACTCTTTCAGACAGTATATTTCAGTTGTCTCTGGATTCTCACAGGCCAAAAAGGCCAACCAGCGTGTTCAGAGATTACCACCACAACATCCACCGACAACCTTGCGGCTCTGGTCCTCCCTCCCTATCTCCCACATCCCTCGGGACAGAATAAGAATCAACTTTATTCACCAGGTTTATGCAAATAAACAAGGAACTTGATTCGGAAAACTGTCTCTCAAGGTTCAATTAAAAATATAATAAAAATAAATATGGGTAAAAAGTCAAAGCAATCAAAAAAATCTGTACACTACAAGACAGAACCGTTATTTACAAATTTGAAGATATTGCACAAATATTTGACACTCTGTGACTACTGAACGCTAATTAGGGCGATGGCCTGAGGGAAGAAACAGTCTAAATGATTGGTGGTTTGGATGTGCAGTGCTCTGTAGTGAACTATCTGATGAGAGAAGTTTGAAAAAGTTTGTGTTCAGGATGAGTGCTGTTCATATCCCAGTACAGGTCATGGGGGAGAAAAGGTCAGTCCCACTTATTTTTTCTGCAGACCTTACTTACAGTTGCAGTCTGCACCAGTCCTATTTGGTGGCCGATCCAAACCAAATGGTGATGGAAGAGCAAAGGACAGACTGGATGATAACAGAGTAGAAGGTCATGGCTGAGGCTACACCAGAGATGGGAGTTGAAGCTCTCTCTGACAGGGGACTTTGCCAGACAAACCCAGTAGACCCTCAAGAATACTTTTGGACCTACCAGGTCTGACTGCCATCATCCATCGGAGCCAACTCACCACCAGGTGGTGATCATCTTCACCCTCTCCCTCCTCTCTTTACCCAGGTGTGCAAGACAGGTGGTCTCAAGTCCAGTGAGACCACATGTCTCACTGGACATAGAAGTCGATCATCAATCTGCAACCTAGGCATAAAAAAACTTCTCATTTCTTAATGGCAAAACCATATTACAAATATTCAAAATGTTTTAAAACTGTTTTTTAAAAACACTGGTTTTTCTTATTGACATTAGAGTAAGCAAATAGCCACAAGTAAAATGATCACTTATCAACTGTGACTGAAGCTACAGTTCAGTTCTTAACATGATATATATGTGCACATTCAAGTGTAACCAAAGTTTGTTTCTGTTAAAGAAGTTCACAGATAAAACCTCTGACAGCTTTATTTCTCCTTAACGTGTTTCTTCAGACAAGTTGGGGATGTGTCCATCTGTATGTCGGACTTCGCTCTGAAGACAGGGTGATGGTATACGTTGATCATCAGATTCAACAAATAATTTTAATGTTTGTACTTTTATGTCTGAGTCATTTTTACATGCAGTTTCTGTTCCTTTTTTACATCAGTACATCCTATTTAAATTACAGCACAGCTGTAATCTCTGATGAAAGTAGCCTATATTTACTGCTATTTTGAAGAAAGTATTTGAATGTGGTATGTTAATGTTGGGCAAAAAATGTCTGATTTTTCATAATTTTATGTATTTTTTTATTTCAAAAGGATATTTAACCTTGTTCAGTTATGGTTTATAGTTGTTAAGATTTCAGGAGGAAAATAAATCGTTATTAACTTAATGTGTCATCCAAATCTAACTTGTGACTTAATTCAAATTAGTTTCCTTTTTAAAACATTTATTTGTAAATATTCATAAGGGAAATACAGTTACCTTTAAAAAAAACCCCGTATAACTAAAGAAACATTCGGCTTCCTTATGTGTCATTAAAATTTTATTTTGTGTTTTTGGACTCTATTTGAATTTTAAAAACCCATTTTTCAAACAGAATGAGGCTCTTCTGGTGCCTCACTGAAAGCCCTCCGTGTGGAAACGTCCTCCTACGTGTGTTCTTTTTGCCCGCTTGGCTGTCATTCGTCCAAGACAAACCAGCCGGTGCGATCGTGGCGCTGGTGGAGTGGAGCAGCGAGAGCCGCATGTAAATGAACCACCTCTGTCGCTATCACCTGAGGATCGTACAGGGGGGTAGACCGACTGTCCCGTCTTCCTCGGTGGAGAGCTCACTTTTTAGCGAGTCGAGTGGGAATTCAAAACGGTTAAACTGCACTACTCCGGACCAAACGCTTCCCGCTAATCGCTGCCTTTTTGGCGCTGCTGTGTCTCACTACAACACGGTGAGTGAACCTCAAGTTGCGTGGCTGTCATGTCCAGCTTGATCCTCTCGGATGTGTCGTGCTGGTCGCTGGCTGGTAGACCCTGGAGGGAGGGGGTCGGCATACAGATGTGATCAGATACTTGCTTAATCGGAAAAGCACAGGCTGGAAGAAGTCTCGTTGGAATAATTATGTATTATTGTGGAGTTGGTATTTATTAGCAGTGTGCATGATCATGCATTATAATTTGATGTGAAGCGTGTAATTTCAGTCGGAAGATTAAAACAACTTAATGGTTCCCGGTGTACCGCTGTGGGTACAATAAACTCAGGTCAGTGAGGGGACACGCAATCAATTAAGACATCTTGTAATTAATGATCCACATGACAGTCTCCATCCAGACTCACCCAGCATTATCAACCTTGCGCATGTCCGTGGGTTTGCCTTTGCATGAATGATGGAGGGAAGGGTGAAGTTTCAGTCCTTGAACCTCAAGTCTCCCACTGCAGGCTTGCAACCTGTGCATCCAGCTGTCAGTCTGATTGATGAGGGTCTTGCTTTCCCATCCCCTCCAGACCTGCATTCACCTCGGGTCAGTTTGCTTACTGGGACTAATGTTATTTAAGTCTGCGCAGTGATCTTGATTGGAGATTATTCCCTGATCCTTTGCCTTTGTCTTGCAGTTGTTGGTGTCATCAGTGCGTCTTCACTGCCTGGCAAAACACTGCTCATGTTCGTGCAGAGGGTGGAGGCATCTGCACAGGTCAATTAGACAAGGTACTGAGAGATTACTTCAAAGCTGGAACATGATCTCCCACACAGGAAATCAAACTTCAGCCCTTCTCCCCCAAGAGATTGCTGTTAGCAGCCAGGAGATGGATGTGGGCTTGCATGAGTTCAGTCAGCTCCACGCTGCCTTTTGTCCTCCACATGACCAACGCATCTCTCGCCAAAGGGGAAGACTAAATCTGAAGCATTCCCTCCCACCTTAAACACTCAGCATCACTGGGTCAGCTGTATAGAAGAGCTTATTTTGATCAGTTATGCGTCTCAGTTCCCTTTGAGTAACTCAGTCCTTTTCGTAGAGCATAAGAGACGATCATTTCTGCAGTTTGTTGCGTGTCATAACCTTTCTAATTCATAGAAAGTAAAAATATCCATTGTAATTAGTATGACTTGTTTCCAGCTAACGAGTTTTGTTTAGAGTCGCATTTCTGTGCTGCCAGTCCCTCTTAGACATGATGATAGAATTGATGTTTAGTGCTTACACCACTTTTTAAAGTCTCAGCGCTTTGCCCTCTCAAGTGGAAACATTAGCAGCTGCTGGATGTACAGTATGTGTTGACTGTGTTAAGCTGCCAGTTGCAATAACGCTCCTGCTCATAAATACCTGTCAGAGCTGCATGGCAGTGTGCTTGGATGCACAGAGGAGCATCAAATGAATAGATGGGCTCCTGTCACAGGAGGGACGAGGTCCCCTGTCCTTGGCTGTTGCACAGAAATATTGAGGCTTTTAACCAGCGCTTAAGGATTTGTAGTGGAGCATCTCTCAGAAGCACGGAGTAATAGTCACTTGGTTTTCAGGAAAAACTCCTTTTACTTTTGGATGAGAGGCGTGAATGATCACAGACAGAAACGGCGAAGTAGAACTCTTTTTACACACACTTATAGAAACGATGCCTTGACTTCACTGAAAAATGAGTGTGATCAGCTGCCGCGCAGCCGTCAGGATGTATTTGGAAACTGAAATTGTTGTAGAAATGAAGGAAGATGGGAGTTGGGTAGTGGATGTCTCGGAGTGTTTGCCTCTCACGTCTGATTTGAGTAAGAATCACTCGGTCTAAATTAACATTCACAACCTGAGACATTTGCTCACTTCCCAGTCCTTCAAATTCAAGAATCAGCAGCCCAGCTTGTAAAGGTTAATTCAGTTAGTGCAGAAATCAGTCCCTTGTGCTCATTATCCCTCTCCACAGCCCCGGCACTCCTCCTCCTCCTCTGTCTTGTACTTGCTCTCCTGTCTGTGTCTTCCAGTTCTGTCTCTGCGTCTATGCAAAGGTAGATAGATGAAATATTCACCAGGAAAGCCGTTGTTTTCCCGCAGGATCTCTCCTCCCTACTCCACTTCTTTCCAAGAGCTTCAGTGCCTCTGCCCTTCCACTCATCTCTTGCCTCCCCTCCTTTCATCTGCTTCTCATAATTTCACTCTCAGTTCAACCTTTGCAACCCTCGTGGCCTGCTGAGTCCCCTGATAGTCTCGCTGAAGGAGCACTTGCAAAATTATGCATCGACACTTTTTTAATCAAGTTTCGTTCATCCTTTCCTTCCAGTTACCCCTGTTTCCTGCTAATGTTTCCTTTTTATTAGTTCCTATATTTAGGTCTTGTATTGATCTTCTCACTTTCATCCATTCCTTTCAAAATGTATAAAAAGCCTCAGGGGAAATAGACGTTGCAACTGAATTAAAATCTTTATAGACCACTGTTCTCAGTAGAGGGAGAGGAGAGGGAGCCCGGTCCAGCGACGGTAGAAGTTCCTGTGGGGATTAAGCAAGTGTAAGACCACAGATGTGTCTTAAAGCGAACATAGGGGGCCCCTTATTGAATGCCAGGTACCTTCGATTGTTACGTATTGACCATTTATTCACATCGTGTATCTCCATTACATGTCCCACAGTTATCAGAGAGGGTAGGGATTTAAAAGGAGAGTGAAATGACTGTCGAAAATGAAATTACAAAAGAGCATGATGGTTAATTTTCAAGGATAGGTTTTTGGAGGATTAGTGTGTACGATCTCTGATGTTTCGCTCTCCCTGTGTTCAGAAGAGTGCATCTCTGCCACCCCCTGCTGACCATGTGGAGTGTAGGTGCCGTGGTCCTGGCCCTCGCCGCTGCCGTCCTCGGCTCTGCAGACTCCGACACACACCGACCACGACATGACTCCAACCTGGAGATCTGTATCTTTCTGCTGTGAATGCATGTGTGTGTGTGTGTGTGTGTGTGGCGCTCAGTAGCGTGAGCCTTCTGTGTGATTTGAGGTGACAGATGGGTGTGCAAGCGTGACTTTATTTTGTGCGTGTGTGTGTGAGTTTTTAACTCCCGTGTGTTGCGCCTGTATCCTCCTGACCTCCTCCTTGTCAGACAAGCGGCTCTTTGAGACGAAGAGGAAGGATCAGCTGAACGCGCTGAAGAATCTGGTCGAGCTGAACGACATCAACCAGCAGTACAAGATCATAGACATCATGCTCAAGGGGCTTTTCAAGGTGGGGGTGGGGGCTGAGGGGGGGGGGGTGTACTTCCTCGCATCACATGGTCCAAATGTAGGGAAAGTTGAGCACAGATGAAGCCAACAGTATCAGCCTTCAAATTCAGCCCATTTGTCTTTATCTTGGCTTTTATTTGCATGTAAATCCAACTGCTCAAAGGGCCATTTACCGGCTTTGGGCTGGCAGCTTTGATTTACTGTACGGCTCCATTTCCCAGTGGACAGTTATCTATGGATTCACAAGGACATCTAACATAGGCAACCTTCAGTGGCAAAAAAAAACACTGTCAGCACTTCTGTACCTCTGAGTGCGAGAGATGGAGCGCTTTACTCATGCCGCATTGGCCGTAATCTCATCCGGTGTCTGTGGATGAAAAGTGGTGTGTAAAACATTATGATGGGAATAAATAGCGTGAGCTCGCAGTAGTGCTGGGTTTCCCCGGAAGTCCAGCCCCACAGAGCTCCCAACAGGACTGAAGATTTCTTTTGTCTTGTTCACCTACATCCATGCAGACGTTTTCATGTGCAGCACAAGCTGGTTTCTTCTTTCCCCAGGTGCTGGAGGACTCCAGACAGATCCTGGTGGCGGCCAACATGCGGCCCGATGACCCCTTCCCCCTGGATGACAAGATCAAAGAAGGTTCAGCTCTCTTTTTTTACTCCTCAGCTTTCCTATTATCCAAAGGAACATTTCAAGCAAAACACCTCAGGCATTTTCCAAGGAACTCAAAGACGATTTCATCCCCGGGTATTTTGTACTTCCACTGAGATCTAAGGCACAGGTTGGATTAGGCAAATTAAGTTCACTGAAGTGTGTCGCTCCTGCAGATTAGTCGTTTCTTGATACGAGTCCCTGCCCGACATGAGGTGCGCTCACAGAGTCAGGCCAGAGTAACAGATGCAGAAAATTTATAATTTCAACGTATCTGTGCCAAAGCTTAAGGTTCAGAAAGCTTAACATACACATTGATGTCATGATCAATATAAAAAACTGAAATAGTTCACAGAGCAAGTTACCATCCATTCTCACCCTTTTTTACTGTTTTACTAACATTCATCTCTCTTGTTACCAAATAGCTATTAAATCAGAGGAATAACAGTCATTTATCTTTATTTTGCCTCTGGTTGGTTTTTATTGTACAGCCAACAGAATCCAAAAAAAAAAAAAACCCCGTTAGTGTTTCAGCATCTACTGCAGATTAAGGGCTGGGAAATTTGTCAGCAGTGGCTTCAACTGGATAACTGGAGGCTTGTCGGTATTTCTGTTTCATTGTGTAGATTTGATCTTGGAATGCTGTTTACAAAGAGTAACAACTATCCCTTCAGGACGACTTAAAGCTAACATTTTATGAGTTTTTGTGGATGTCAAAATCTCATATGTCTGAAATGGAGAGGTGGAAATCAAACTCAGGCAACACTTGAAGGCTTAGCAGATGTCAGCAGAGTAAATTTGACTCCACGGCAGACTTAAAGAACAGATCCAACATCTTGCTGCAAGCACCAAAAGATGTAAAAGCATCCAGGAGAAATACAGGTGGCTCCGTCCCGTCTTGTAGACGGCACTAGTGGAAGCGTCTCAGGTTCTAGAGGAGCTCCACAGCTCTGCTGTTTGGAGGCGAAATTCCTCTTTAACCCCTCACTTCTGAAGTGGAAACAAAGTAGCTGTGAGGAAGACTGTAGTTCCTGGAAGAGTTTTTTTTTTTTTTTTTTTTTTCCTCTTCCCCCCAGCAGTTGATTACAGTGTAACTGTTTCTGTGCACTTTTTTCGATTGCAGTGTTCGCTCTCAGCGTCTGTCTCCACCACCCCTGACCGGTTGTTCTTGAACACTCTCACCATGTGCTGCTGCTGCTTTTCTCATTTTATTCCACTTTTCTTTTTTTCTTTTTAGCCTCTTGAACCTTTTTAACCCTACTGCAGCTCATAAAGCATTTACGATGACTTCTGGAGATTTTCATCTGAACTCTGTTTGCTTTGATTGAACTTTTTATGAAGTAAATGATAATTTGCATGTATAATTTGGCTTTTGCGTATTTAATCACCTGATCTGACATCATCCGGACGGATTCATCTCGGAAATGTGTCTGAGTCTCGGCTTTCTCTCTTTTTTTTTCAGCCTATTCACATGTAGTGGAGAATACGGCGTTCTTTGGCGACGTGGCGCTTCGTTTCCCACGTATTGTGCACCACTACTACGACCGCAATGCCGACTGGGGTGGGCTGCTGCGCTGGGGGCTGCATTTCTGTAACCAGACGGGGGTTTTCACAGGAGGAGCTCACCAACACGTCCTCACACTTGTAAGACCAGGCTGTCCTGTTTGTAGAACTCTTGTTGAAAACCACTGTTGTTGTTTTGTTTTGTTTTTTTACTGTGAGGGTGTTTTTAATGGGGGAAAAAAGGATTTTTTAGATAAAAACTCAAATGAGAAAATGTTGTCACCCATAAAGAGGTGCTTAAATTCATCTCTCATGCCAGATAAATGCAAAATGACGATGCACCTGTTTTTTTGCTGACAGAGATGAACCAAGCATGATGCTCTGCTTTCTAGATGCAGAATTAATTATCAGCGTACACTGAAATGAGATCACTTCTCTGCAGGGGGATGTCCTGAAAGTATAGAAACACTGCAGCAAAGCAGAGCGCTGCAACATAAACGTGACCAGACAGCGACGCATTCAAAGAAAGTCTTTGGACAATACAGTCACAATATTTGTCCGTGATTTATGGTGTCCTTCAAACTTAACCACTGCTGAAATGTTTTCTCCTACGTTTAACATATAAGTTAATGAAAGAAACCCTAGCAGGATAATACTGTGACTCCAGCAGGGTACCAAGAGGATTATAAAGTGGATTAGTTCTGAGTCCAAGCAGCTGAAAGTGTGTGTTCAACCATCACGTCACTCCAGACTAGCGTGTCACCCATCCTTTGACTTTTCCTCTGTTTCTGCTCAAATCTCAGATGTCACAGGAGCTGGGAATTACAGAGAAAACTCCAGACTTTATAAACCCATATCGGACAGAGAGGGATGATGTGAGTAAGACGTACGGCTATTGATTCACATTTTGTCCCTCTCGGCGACTCATCCATCATCCATTTAAGATGGTTTAGTCTGGAATTCATCCCCTAATACCTTTAGGAATACTTTTGCTAGCATTGACATAAGAGAAACGGTACACTTTCTCTTTGTAGTGCTGCGAAAATATCCGTATCTCATCTTCTTCAGGTTCTTCATACTGCCGAAGCCTTCCAGAAGATCCTGAGAGAGGAGGAGAAGAGGAGGAGGAAGGAAGAGAAGAGGAAAGAAATCAGGAAAGGCCCTCGCATCTCCCGCTCCCGCTCTGAGCTATAGCGTTACACCTCGGTGCTTGGAGTACGAGAAGAGGGAGTGTATACACAGTCCAGTCCACTAGGAGTGGCTTGACCTGTATGCTGTGGCGGCAGTGAAGACAACAACACTCGTCGTCACTTGTACAACAGCCAGGTGCTCTGGGGAAAAACAAGACAGAGACCCTCAATGTGAGAAAAAAGTAAAACTGGAGAGAAGATTAGTCAGGTTCTGACAAAGGCTTGAATCCATGTCCTCAGCAGTAATTTATAATTGGGGAATCTAACTTTGGATAACGGGGGGGAGGAAAAAGGGAAACTCGTGAGGATTATGTAAGTGAGCCTTGGAATATTATTCATCAACAGTTTACTTCAGACTTTGCGAGCCCCCAATGTATTGTGTCTAGGTCTAGAATTAATGTGTATTAAACCCATATGCTTTAAATAAGTGTGGTTGCCCAATATAAATTTGACTTCACTGAAGCGTGGCCTGATTCTGTTTAAGTTGACCTTTATTAACTGCTGAGAAACTGTTTTGGGAGGAGAGAGAGGATGTGAGTTAAAAGGCAGATTTACCTTCTAATTCCTCTGCTGGTTAGTGAAGACACATTTTTAGTTTGCTTGAAGGATGATATCCGTCTATTTATATATATATATATATATATATATATATATATATATATATATATATAAATGAGGTATGTTTTTATGTCTTTAACTTTTTTAATGATCTTAGGGCATCACTCCCATTAATCATTTTGTTTGAATCATTTACCTGTACTTTTAGCCTCTATGACCTTTAGTTGTCAAGAATAATGTCAGTCTGCCAAGCAGAGGTAAAAGTATGTTGCAGCCCTGTGTTTTTTGTTAAATATTTTTGTCAAATTAGATGGAAATTTACATATGTAAATGGCTTAGATTTATGGAACTTGATGTAATTTTAAAAATACAATGACTGTTATAAAACTGTGTGTATATTCAGAGAAAGAATATTATTGCTGCAGAATCAACAAGCCATTTTGTTAACGCATTTAACAAAATAAAATGACCGATAACGTTGGAGGTGGCGTCTTTCATGCGGTTCACATGTTAGCCAGCAGGGGGCAGCAACGAGCCGAAACAACTTGAACGTAAAGATCATGTTTATGTTTTGACGGTACAGTGTGAGTTTAGGTCAATTGGGCCCATATCTGCAACTGTATTCAGAAGATGAAAACCAAAGTTTGACTGAAGTTAAGAAACGAGGCCACAGTAAAAGACAGATGTCTTGTGACGAGGACGGAGGTGATGTTTTTATTTAACGGTCTCCTATCGGGAAAAGTTAGCCGCAAGCTAATATGAAATCGGTCGTTGATCAGCTTAACTGCGCTGCAAATGATTCGAACATGATCTCTGCTTTCGGTATCTGGTATTTGACTTCATCGGAAATCAAATGTTAGGTGTTAGGTTATCGTGTACGTCTTGTATAAACTGATCTTTTGAATTTGTGAGGTTTGTATGCAGAAAAGTCCCGAAGCGCTGACAGCCTGATGACGTACGTCGTCTCTCTTCACAGCGTTTTATAAACATTCATAAACTTGTAGTCAGTTTTCAAGTTTCATTCTTTTGAATATAATCTGACTTTTATTTTTTTTACTTCAGATGGTCAAGGTCCAGTAGTATGGAAAAGCAATATTTGCTCTTTGACCAGGCGATGCCTGCATTATCATCGGTTATAAAAATCGTTTATAAAATGCGCCACTGTTATTAAAATTGAATTAATAAGTAACAAAAACAAAGTCCTTAAATAGATCATTGAGTCAATGTTGATCTCATTACTTATGTTGATTTACCACCACATTTATTTAAAAGTACAGACTTGGTAAGTCACTACAGTATTATTTAGATAACAGCTTTTTTATATGAAATATCAGCCAGATTCATTAAAATGACTATGAATATGAGACAATATGAGTTAGAAAAGAAAGGGTCGTGAAAAGTTATTTAACTTAACATTTTTAATGAGAAATGATCGTTTGCTTTATTTAGATCTGATTTAAGACATATGCATAAAGATTATTTTATTCTCATAAAGCCAAAATAAATACATTACAACTTGAATACAGAGCAAAAACAGGTGTTGAGGATGATTCTCAACTCTGCAGTTCATCTATAAAAAGTCAATGTTGTCAAAAGATTGCTTTATGGTCTTGTTGGCACACAATGTCTAGATGAACATTTAACTAAATAATCACACTATGTCACACATCACCTTTTTTTATCTAAAATTGTAAGAGCAGAATATCATTTATTTTAATATGTTGCTATACAGAAAAGTACCAATACGATAAAAGTACACAGTGAAAGAATAGTAAATTTACTGATCAGGAATGGTGAATTTTTCCACTTGTTCATGCGGTCATTCATGATCCACAAACTGACTGATGGAACTCCACCATCAGAAATTGGTGTATATGTTCTGTAACAGCACGTGCAATGAAACATTTAGTTCTTTTATGTGATGAGGAGGAAGTACTGGAGATGCCAGAGGGTTTAAAGCAACGTGTAACATGATGTTTTGTGGTTTAAACAGTGGTAGAAAAAATGCATTTATTTAGTTATGACTACTACCAGAGACCAAGTATCTACATGCTTATATTTTTATATTGATTATATTCTCAAAAAGCTAACACAGAAGCATTTTACTCTGAAAGATAGATCCAGCATTGCTTACGTTATAACTTAATATTGAATGTACATCTTGAATGATGTCCATGTTCACTTTATTGCTTTTTCAGGCCAACACAAAGACACTTTGGTTTTGTTGAACTTCGGAGAACACATTTTTGGGCAACAGTCAACATGCTTCTGAACTCTGTTCAGCTGTCTCATTAAGTTGTAATTTCCTTTGCAGTTTTTCTGTCAAAGGAGGAGGTTAAAAAGGAGCCGGCTGATATGGAGAGTGAGAATGAAGGCGACTGCTCGGAAACCAGATGGACTGAAGAACTCAGACTGGTCCTCATTGGGCAGACCGGATCTGGCAAGAGCGCATCTGGAAACACCATCCTGGGCCGCAGGCAGTTCCTGTCGCAGATCAGCGCCAGCTCCGTCACCCAGGTTTGCGAGCTTGGGAGCACTGAGCTCGCTGAGGAAGAAGATACAGAGAAGGACGGCCAGGCTGTTACACAGAGGAAGCGGAGAGTGATGGTGGTTGACATGCCAGGCTTTGGAGACACTCACCTCAGCGTGGAACAGACTCATGCAGAAATAGCTAAATGTGTGTCTCTTACAGCCCCTGGGCCACATGCTTTCCTCCTCGTGGTGCCAGTAGGGCGATATACGGCTTTTGAGAACCAAGCTGTGTCTCAGCTGAGCTGGATATTTGGGGAGGATGCTGTCCATCACCACACAGTGGTTCTTTTTAGCAGGGGCGATGACCTGGAGGGCACTGGGATCGACAAGTATCTAAAGGAGACTGCACCTGCTGGGCTTAAAGCTCTAATAGACAGGTGTGGTGGGAGATACCATGTTTTCAACAACAAAGACCCCAGTAACTCGGCACAGGTTAAAGAACTATTGATGATGGTGGATAAGATGATAAAGCAGACTAGCAGAGGGTTTTATACTAATACAATGTTTTTGGAGGCAGAGGCGGCCATCACAGAGGAGCAAAAGAGGATGTTGAGGGAGCGAGGAGAAGCGGAAGGTGAAGAAGAGGGAAATAAATGCAGAATGATACAACAGGCTAAACTTACAAAACGGAGAAAGTGTGACTTGGAGTGTGACAGAGGAAATGAAGGTGAATTTAGGATAGAGAGGTGGACAGAGGAAAGCAGAGGCAGTGCCTTCAGCCTACTGAGGGACCAGTTGAGAGGCGTGCGTCGTAGTGGCAGTAGGGTGGTCAGCAGGCGACCATCTCTTCGTTCATCCTTGACTCGCATTCGGAGGGAGGCTGCGCTTTCTCCCAAGGTGCTGGAGAGAGTTAAGATTTTGGTGGCTGCTGGAGCAACAGGCATGGCAGTTGGGGCAGCGTTTGGGGCAGCTGCACCTTTAGCGGCGGCAGCTGGAGCATCTTTCGTGGGGAACTCTGTTGGTTTTGCTGCAGCTCAGTTAGCAGGGATGTCTGTAGTGGGAGGCACGGGTGTTGGGAAAGCTGTGGGAGCCATTGTGGCAGCAGCCTCTGGAAAAACTGCACTGGCTTTGGGGGCAGCAACAGGGGGAATCGTGGGTGGCTCTGTAGGAGCTGTTGCTGGTGCTGAGGCTGCAAATCCTCAGGAGGGAGCTTTAGATGCCCTTGGCCAGGTTAGTGTGATTGGGGCCTCTGCAGTGGGCGTGGCAGCTGGTGTGGGATGCACTCTGGGAGCTGGGGCTGCTTTAGGTGCAGCTCTGGAGGGAGCAGCTTTGAGCACAGCAGCTCTCAGTGGAGCTGAAACTGCAGCAGTAGGTGCAGCAGATGTAGTTACTGCTTCTGCAGCTCAGGGTAGTTTAGCTTCAGCAGCAACACAGCACACAGTAGCCTCTGTTGGAAGTGTGGCTGCAAACATGGGGACTAATCCATGTGCTACAGCCTTAGCTCAGGACGTGGTTGCAAACATCCCAGTCGCTGCTGGGACTACGGGGGCCGTGTGCAGATTTACAGGGCCCACGGTCGCATCAGTGGCTGGAAGTGCAGTATCAGACCACTGGGGGACTGTGGCAGTAACTACTCGTATTCTGAATGCAGTGGCTGAAGTTGGCAAAGCTGCCGCTGGCATTGCTCTGGCTGGTGGTCTGGTCGTGAAGGTGGTGAAGGAAAAAGTGAGATGTGGTACTACAACAACAGAGACCAGTTACACAGAGAAGAAATCTTATGAAGTCTACTGGAACAAATAAACTCTGAGACTGTAGTCAGTTTCTAGTAATCATCAGATTCATGGGGGGGGTTTTTTGTTTGTTTGTTTTTTTAATGATGGCTAAGGAATGAGAACAGTGACTCACACTGAAAATAAAAATTGTATTCATTTCTAGAAATATGCTGATTTACTTGATACAATATTTACAAAGAAAGGGTTTTTTTCGTTGTGTTTTGGAAAACAAATGAAAGGACTTTGTATTAAAAGCATTTGAATTGCTTTAGAGGTTGCACTTATAGATGACAATAGAGGGTTGTACTATACTGTTTAACATCTTATATTCAACAAAGAGAGAAGTTTTGTGGTAATGGATTGCTTTTTGGGGTTTTTGGGAGTTTTTGTGTTTGTTTTTTTTGGGGAATGGGGGGTTTTGAGCAACCACCAAATTTATTCAAATGATATGTCCCTGTTTTTGTAACTTAGATCACATTAAAGAATGCATTCTTTCATCAAATAAAGATTGAGGTTGTTGGATTTGTTATCTTTTCTGTCTCTAATTTACATACATTTTTCCAGTTTTGCTGAAAACACTTTTTTTGAAATCCACTTTGCGACCTGTCCGAAGTAACCCTGGCTCTTACCTGAAATAGGCTGGGATTGGCTCCAGCCGACCCCCATGACCCAGTCGGTGGATTTAGCGGATATAGAAAATGGATGGATGGATGTCTTTATTCCTCCATAAGACAGAGTAACATATGTATAAAAATATTTACAAAAGTATGAAAAATTTCCTTTGGGGATAAAAATAAAGTATTTCTGAATTTAATTTGAATTGAACTAAATTAAAACCTTGCATAATTTTTTTGGGTTGTGAATGTTAATTTCTTCATTTGTTTTAAAAATATATAATTATTAATAGATTTATAAAATAATGTTAATAGATTAATGACTATTTGCATTTTTTTTTTTTTTTTAGCATTAAGTTTCTGTGTAGGGAAGACTTAGCTGTTTCGGTGCCATTACCGTTACATAAACGCCCTAAAATGCCATAAAATTGCAGCATGCACTTAATGTGATATAATTACTATCATGGACATAAGAATTATGTCTGCTTTGTGTCTATAATTCCTAACATCACTGTCTCCAGGGTGTTAGACTGTCCTCGCCGGGCAGCTTGTTTTGTGAAGCTAGGGGGCGCGGTTTATTTAAATGATACAGAGCTTCTGATGGTTGACGTGCTATCAGACCACAGTAAATACAACGATGTGATTGGGCGATGACGACTGGTCTCATGACAAGAACGGCTCGGTTTCAACCAATCAGATTGCGCTCTGGCCCACCGAGTCTGTTTGTGAATGACGTAATTATCGTAAACAAGATGGCGTCGTCTTGGAAATAAGTCGGTGTGAATGTTTTAATTGGTGTTAAAGACTGCCTCTCTCGAGGCTTTAGTGTTGGTTTACGATTATTCTGATAACGAACTCCTTTCACGACACGGCAGGTGTGTTGTAGGCGTTTCTGGGCGCCAGAGAGGAGCTCGTGGTCGTTGTGTCTTATCCCGCGAGCCCTCGGTTGACAGCCGGAGAGGCGAGCTGTTAACGGTCAGGATGGACACCGGAGAGTTCATCTCGTCCATGGACACCATGGACCCGACTTTAGCAGAGTTAGGCGACGAATTCACGTTAGGAGACATTGACGGTGAGTAAAGCTGCAGCCAACACTGTCCAGTGTTGTTGTTTATCTATTAAATGTCGCCCAATTTTCACATATTCTGACAGCTGTACTCACCTTGCCCAGCAGACCCGATTTATAACAGTGAAGTGCAGATTTCATCATATCTGCCTGATGTGAAACTTTAGATAATATGTTTCCATCCGTACAGTACCTGTTGGGGTTTTTTTTACATTAAAGTGATTAGCTGGCTACATATTGTATCACATTGAATTTTCGTTTAATTCAACATCAGTTTTCTCTTTGCAAGAATTGGAAGTTCTGTTGCCTATTTTGTGCAGTCATTATTTTCCTAAAAAACATCACTTATGTTTCATTGTAGTATATGTGTTTGGCATCAGCCATCAACATTAAGAGCCAGACTTCTCTTGAAAGGAGCAGAGTGACGTTATTTCGCAGCCTGCTGGTGTTTTCCGTGAAGCAGAGGTGGATGTTAGAAAAGGATGTTTATAGAGATGTCAAGCAGAGCAAAGAGATCTAAAAGTTCCCCCTTGTCATTCAGAATTTTTCCAAAAGTCTAAAGATGAAACGACTGGAAATTTTAGGTCTGCTGCATCAAATGTGTTTTTTTCTTGTGGATTTTCAATGTTTTCCTGAGGTGACCAAAAATAAATAAATAAATAAATAGCAGACAAAATTACACAGCGTTTCAGGAAATAAAACATTATTTTCATAAGATTAACAAAAAAATAAGTGATAGGAAAAGCATTTTAGATTTTAAAAAAGTTGGTGGTGGTGGTCCACCCACTCCCCTCTATCCCCAACACACTTACAATCTCAAAATGTTTTTTTTGTTTTGTTTTGGGGTTTTTTTGTTGTTGTTTTTTCCTGAAATGTCATTGTTGTTTCTGTTTTCCCATGTGTGTTGCACCTCGGGGCCACTCTTATGTTCCACTTACTTGTGCATGTTTGCCAAGTTTGTCCTGCAGAGATTACTGAGCAGTAATTGTGGGCCAGCATCTCTGCAGAGATCTAGTTCTGCCCTGCGAGCCTGGACTTGGTGAACAAATCCATCCCTGATCCGATCTCTGTGTTATCAAAAGAAATTTGGCGCACAGTGAAAGGATTGAGCTTTTGGTGAAACAGTGGTCGGTGCAGACTCACCAGATTGCCAACAGGGTGGAATTTTACTGAATGCTAAGTTACCAGACCGGATTGATAGGTGGATCCGTGTTTGTCCCTGTGTAGGACATTGATGGTTTCATCCATGGTGGTTTTAGGGTGCTCAACATTATAGAAGTAAGGTTTATACAAACAAATGCAACAAATAGGAGCCAGTAGCACTGAATATGTTCCACCTACACATTTCTGAAACTACGTCTCCTTGGCTTCTTTTGTTTCCTTAGAAATGCGGCATTTGAATAGTCATCAGACGCCAGTTTTTAAAATATTTCTTCCTGATTATGTCAGAAGACGGGAATGTATAGACTGTGAATGAGAGAAATGACAACTTAACAGACGGATGAGCTTTTACACTGTCTGGATCTGACCCACACCTACTGAATAAATAGTTTTTGTGGTTGAAAATAGCATTTTCAACCACAAAAATGAATGTATTTACAGTAATTGAAGGTATTACATTTCTTAGAATTCTTGTTGAGATTTGAGGTTTATTTTATGAATTAAACTTAAATTAATCCATCTGTTGTATACAGTCATCTTCAGATTTCGAACTTACGTTTCAGCTGTGTGCATTTTTGAGAGTAAGCATCTTTCCAACAGTTGACCATATTCATATAGAACATTCCTTCTCTCCCAATTATTTGCTTAGCAACTGTGGTTCTGGTTACATAACTTATTTACTTTGCTCTAAGTTGCCCCCTTTGATGAATTTAGCCTTTGTGTCAGCTTTTCTTTAGCTCCAGGGGCTCAGAGATGCTTTTGTCCTGTCTGTCACTAACTATGTGCCCCCTGTGAAGGAGAACCTGTGTGTGTCTGTGTGTGCGGGTGTTTGTGTTTCTCCATAAAGAGTGAATGCATACACCAGGTTATACTAACCGCTGACATGCCCTGGGTACTAATATCAATTATTGCTCTTGTAATATTCTGCTTGTTGTAAATCGTGACTTATGCTCTTTGTGACTGGACCTCAAAAGTGCAATACATGGAAAATGTTTCTTATACAAAGTTGATATTGGCTTGCAATAACGCTCAGGGGCTCTCTATAGCCTAAGCATTGCGTTTTCTGTGTCTTTGCACAACTGTCATTTTGGTTTCCAGATATGTCATATTATGAACAGGTGAGAATCCATTTTGGCAGGCTCCAAGCTTTGTGTTTGCATCTTTAGCAAATACTTTCTGATCACTCATTGTCTATTTTTATTGCTGCTAGTCACCTACGAGGACTTGTCCTAAAAGCTGTTAGAGGAAGAGGGAGGGGTATTACTACACAGGAGTACAGTTTACAACATCACATTTATAAATGCGTTGATCAAAAGTGAATGTTAGATCATAATATGTAGATCTTTTACTTTACTGACTGATCATGCTCATATTTGATTTATATTGAGGGTCACACATTGACTTCAATGTTGACTGCATTGTTGTTCTTCATCATGAATTAAAATGACAGAAAGTTTGCATGTTCAGTGTTTTGATTAGTTAACATCCATATATAGACATGTATAGATGTAAATGCAAATCAATCCTCTTCTAAAGACGTAAGGCTCTTAAACATTTTGATCGATAATAATCTCAGTACATATCACTACCACACAACACTGTAATTAAAATGATCTCATGGCCATGGATGTTATTTCCTTATATTTAGTTAAACTGATTATTTAATGTTTTAGAGTAAAATTGAACACTTAGCATTTTTAAAGGATAATTCTATATTTTTTTTATGCTTGACGTCATAATGTCTATGGAGCTGTCATAAACAAGTTGGTTATACCTACCATTTCATAAATCACTGTACCTGCTATGCCAGTTCATAATTTGATCAAACCATTGTTGTATCTTTGAAATTATTTAATTGCAGAATGCTAAAAATATCTTGGGAGCTCTTTGTGTTTGAAGTCAGCCCTTACAGGAAGTTTGCTTCTTTTCCCAATAGAAATGAGAACATTAGCAGGGACATTTTTTTAGTTTAGTTTCATTTATTTACTGTCTCAGCTCCTAAGCTTCATAATCTGTTATTTCATTACAGATTAGTATCAAAATTACAACACAAATTACAATATATCATGGAGGGGAAAAAGACGCCACCTGAATTTAACTAAGCAGGGGAAAAGCGCTGCAGTGATTAAACGGGTGATTCACCTGGACAGAAGTGATGCAGTAAGGAGCTTCTTGTTCCTCAAACAATCAAGTCTGAACACGGTTGTTTAAAGTCATGGAAAATATGTTGATCTGTCTCACGGAGGTTAATTTATTGACCTGCTCTCATCAAATGAAAAAAATAATAAAATCTCTAAAACTGTGTTCAAAACTGTCTGACATATTTGTACAAACCTGGAGGATAGTGGTGAACCATCACTCTGGGAAAGAAATGTGTTCAGGAAAAATGTATTGAAGAGTTTGAGATCATTTAAACATTTTGTAAAACCTGATCAACAGCAGACCTGCTGGGAGCATTCTGACAGCCACAATATAAAGAGAGCTCAAAGTACTCAAATAAAACATCCTCTGATGTCAAAAACAATGACAAAGCCAGGATTTATGACCTCCTGCTGTCAATTAGTGGTTTGTGGATCATCGAACATTATTTAGACATGTGGATTGGCCACTACAGAGTTTCAGCCTTATCCATATTGAAAATCTTTGGGATGTGGCAGAAAAGACATTTTAATCACCAGTACAAGATCTTGGTGAAAAACTAATGAAACTAAGGAGAAGAACCATTTGAGACACGACTTAAGCTTATCAAGACAATGCCACGGCAAATGCATGATGACAGAGCAAAAAAATGAACCAAACACATGTAAGATTCCCATTACAAAACAAGACCTGTTCAGTAGTACTGAATGCAATAAATACACAAACAAAAATCACATGTGGGTTACTTGGGTCATTTGGTCTGTGAGACATCCAGTGGAGAGGATTTGCTTGTTGATTTAACGCCGCTTTCAGACAGTCCATAAATGTGCTCTTTGTCTGCTGAATTATCTGGTCTTGCTGACTTACAGCAGGACTAAGTTCAAGGCTACAAACCCGTGACCCTGACATTTGGAGCTACACGCTCGCTGATCACTGATGAGATCGAGTCTGCATCAAACTCTAAATCCTTCAATATGATGGCATTTTATGCCATGATTGTCAGATATATTTCACTACCTCGTGATTGTTTTTCTAGTAAATGAGTTAAGATCAAATATACAGTGTTATTAAAATAAACAGGTGGAAATAATCATACTCGACAAATTTATGTAATTAAAAATGTTAAACATTGTGCCTTATAGAAACATCTTATTTCATTCATGTGATTTTTTTAAATTGAGCAAGAAGGGGCTAATCATCTACCTCATCCAAACCTTGAAATAATAACAGTGATTATCTGAACTGGGTAAATATGATTGGGCTTTTGCAACATCAAAACCAAGTGACCATGAGAGTAGAGTCACTGGATAGTAAAAATCAATATTGTTTCCTGTTCTTACTTGTTGTTAGGTCAAATTTTCATGGACAGGAATAAAGCAGTCATTTATTGCATCTGTTATAGCATAGTATTTACCTGTGATCTTTTAAGGCCATCAAGATTAACATTCACTTTCACAAGGCTGTGTCTGTGAAGGCTGCTTTGTATTGATTTATGAGCTGAACAGTAGCTTTGCCTTTGTGAAGATATGCAACAATTCAAGGCCAGACCATGAAATTCTCTTATCTGTTGGAAATAATCAGCACTAAGGTGTCTTAATCAAACTGGGACAACCTTACTACACCACTGAATGTTTCTGCTCATTTGGACATAAGGCCACCAACTAATTATCATGAGTCTCTATTTATGGGCTTGCACACTCATTTGTCCATTGCAATTACTGAGTAATATTGTTTTTAAAGTGATATAAATCTATTATCTATATATGTTAATAAAAATGGAATGTGAAATAAATCCCTTCACACATTTATTTTGGTTTCTGAGCTTGTCTAAAAAAGAAATTGATTCAATCCAGGCTTCTATTAAAGTCTGTTTTTATTATGACTTTCCTCAGAGATGCTGCAGTTTGTCAGCAACCAAGTGGGGGACTTCCCAGACTTGTTCGAGGACCAGATGACCCAAGCAGGCTCTCTGCAGAGTGGTAACACCAGCTCCGCCCAACAACTGGCTGTTCAAACTCCTTCAACCCCTCAGACGCCAGCCACTGGTGCCTACCAGAGTTCCAGCATTAGCCTTGCCCCCTCACAGACTCTGTCCCCTCAGTCTGTACCCCTCACCCCTCCCCTTACTCCTGCACAGATGCCTTCCCCTACCACCACGACCTCTTCAGTGCAGCAACAGGTAACACGAAGCCCACCTCTGCTCCAGCCACGGCCCCAGGTGGTCCAACCGATCCAGCCTCAGCCCCAACAGACAGCCCAGCCAGCCATTCAGGTATAAATTGTTCAAAAACTACATTTTATTCATTCTGCCACCAGGTCTACTAGGATGTAGCAGGTTTATCCTGTGTTACGCTCTGCATTGAAAGTTAAGCTGGTTTTGTGTTACTGCACGGCTTTAAATAGACTTCACAAATTGCTACAGGGGTGGAGCAGAACTGAAGTTATGAGTGTCAGGGTTTGTATTTAATGATATTAGAAAATGTCAAAAAATACTGACAGACTGTTAATCTCAATATTTAGCTAAGCAAGCTTTTAAAGACTTAATAGATGTCTCAACAAAACTAGGGTTTGTTAGACTGGTTGATATTCCTTAAAAGATGTTATAAAAAAGACCTTTGAAAACTAAAAAAAATATAAAATGCTTCTTTACTTGAATGATTGTCAAAGTAGAAATCCTGGTTTAGATCAAATTGTTTGTTTTTCTTAAATGTAGATGCACACTCAGGGGGTTCCTATGCAGACCCAAAGCTTCCCAGTCCACACCCTGGTCCAGACACACAGCCAGACGCCGCTGCCCATCCAGACACAGGCGGCCCAAACTGTGATGATTGCCTCCAATGGCGGGCAGTCGCGCTTCATACAGAACCCTGTCATCTGCCATCAGAGTCCTGCTCCTGGTTTCCAAGGTGACTGCACTTAAGGGCAGAAGAGTGTTTGAATGAAGTTCGATAACATTTTGAAATGATGCTGTTGCAGCAGTTCTTAGGATGCACATCAAGCCTGCTTGTTTCTCCTCCCTCTAGTCCTCCAGCCACAAATGCAGAGCATTGTGACATCACCACAGATCCAGCCAGTAACTATCCAGCACCAACGCGTTCTGACCCCAACATGTCAGACCATCCAGACTCTCTCCGCAGCTCCCACAGCAGTCCACACTGTGCAACAGCAGGTGCAACAAGTACCTGTAAGTGACCTAGACGGGCATTGTTTTGAAAAAATGCCTTTTTTTTTTTTTTTTTCCTCAAGCGAAATCCTTACAAAAATCTCTTGGATGTTTTCCACCAGGTTCTGGTCCAGCAGCCTCAGATTCTGAAGACAGACTCACTGGTTCTTACAACACTCAAACCAGATGGGACACAGGTGTTATCTACAATGCAGAGCCCCGCTGGCATCACCACCCTGACAACACCCATCCAAAACACAGCTTTACAAGTCCCTGTAGGAAGCATAGATACAACAGTACAAATGATTATTTTAACAAACCTACAGCCATAGTCTTAATACCCTAAAGTGAACATTCTGCTTCTGATTTCCATCACCAGACGCTGATGGGCAGCAACATTCTGACTACTGTCCCTGTCATGATGGGTGGAGGAGACAAGCTGCCCATAAAACAGCTACAACCAGGCTCCACTACCTGCACTAATGGAGCCAGACCAGGCATGGAGCAGAACCAGGGCACACCAGGAGTTATAGGACCAGGGGTAGTGGTGAAGGAGGGTGAGAGGAGGACAACCCACAACATCATTGAGAAGAGATACAGGTCCTCCATTAATGATAAGATCGTGGAGCTCAGAGACCTGGTTATGGGCAATGATGCAAAGGTAGAATCCAAAAACACAAAGACTTAAATTTCTGAACTAGATAGAAGCTGGAACCTCATCCATGCTCCATGTCTTATTTTCTTTTCAGATGCATAAATCAGGAGTTCTGAGGAAGGCCATTGACTACATAAAGTACCTGCAACAGGTCAACCACAAACTACGACAAGAGAACCTGGCCCTGAAGATGGCCAATCAGAAGAACAGTAAGTGTTTTCCATGACTTAAAGCTCCATGTGCATCATAATTTATACCTGTTTGAGTTTGCAGACTTCTGTTCTTAACATCACAGAGTCAGTGACACTCTCTGAAGATGTTGAGCTCAAAGAAGAAGTGGTGCTGATGTCACCTCCAGCCTCAGACTCTGGTTCAGGTTCCCCTCACCAGTTCTCTCCTTACTGTGTTGACTCTGAGCCAGGCAGTCCTTTACTGGATCATGATCAGGTAAAACACATGGACTGGAGGTCACACGTGTTTTTTCTAGACCTTTTCTGGTTTAGTATATAATTAGCTTAAATATCAGGATGATAGTGATATCGTCATCATAAAACACTGTTGCCAAACAGCAATTGAATTTTATGGTTTGAGTTTGATTATCAGCATACTTGTGAATTATTACATTGTTAGCCAGTTTGATTACTTGTTGTTTTGAACCTGTTTTCTATCCTCTGACTGTCTCAGGTGAAGAGTGAGCCAGATTCTCCCTCTTCGGTTGGAGTGATGGATCGCTCTCGACTGCTTCTTTGTGCCCTGACCTTCTTCTGCCTCTCCCTTAACCCACTGCCCTCTCTGTTGGGTTCAGAGGCCTCTGGGAGCCCCGGCCTTTCTGCAAGCCACGTCCCAACGAGATCACTTTTCTGGTTTCCGACTCACACACAGGACTTTGGTAAGCAGCAGCAGCAGGGCAAAAGTTAAAAATAATCTTTAAGATACTGGCTCTCACTTTACCCAGCAGTCCTTCATGTTTCATTTCTTCTCATCCTCCAGCATCTTGGCTGCGATGCCTGTTGCCATGGGTTATAGTGTGGGTTCTCAGTGGGGTGGGAGCAGTGTGGGGCTGTGTCAGGGTGCTGTACCTGTGGGAGCCCGTGACACCCCTTCACTCACCAAAGTCTGTGTCCTTCTGGAGGCACCGCAAGCAAGCCGACCTGGATCTCAATAGAGTGAGTACAGATCAGCTAAGATGAGGAAGACCAAATAATGAAAAAGCATCTACTTGTATTTAATGTGGCATGCTATGTAGGTACTGTATCTGCTTAATGTATTAAAGAGTGCACTCAGTTTTTCTTCAGATTATCTTCATGTTAAAGTCATGAGCCCCCTACAGGATTTACCTCTCACTGTTTCATTCGCTACTCCTGCAGGGAGATTATACACCAGCAATGGCCAGTTTAGAGACTTGCCTGTCTGTTTTGGCAAGAGCTCTTCCCTCTACCCATCTGGACCTGATCTGTTCGCTTTCCTGGAATTTCATTCGCTACTGTTTGCATCGTCCAACTCCTCTGGGCTGGCTGGTCCACCAAGTTGCAGGGAAGCATGAGGGGGAGGAGGCAAGGACCAGTTCAAGAGACGCAGCACTGGTTTACCACCAGCTGAGCCAGCTGCAACTCACAGGTGAGCATTGACAAAGCACACTGGAGAGATCCTGCACTGAGAAACATGTTAATTTAATAACAAGAAGACTTGAACAAAGTGGAAAATTTGGCCTCTCTCTGTCTCTGTAGGAAAGCTGCCTCAGCGGAGCAGCTTGTGGGCTTTGTCTGTGTCTATGAGCGCTGTCAACCTCAGTGAGAGTGCCCAAGGCAAGATGGCCCCGGCCCAGCTCTCTCAGATTTATGTCACTGCAGCAATCGCCTTACGCACTGTCCTGGGCCACCATCTCTCTTGTCTACCCGTATGTGTCTTCCCTGGCCCATCATCATAGTTATGATTGCCACATTGTGTTTTCATCATTGACATCCTTTCTCCTGTGTCTTGTCTCCCAGGGTTACCTTTTAGGTTGTGCAGAGAGTGTGGCTAACCAGTCAGAGACCAGGCCAATCCCTGACTGCCTGCGCTGGCTCTTCACTCCGCTGGGCAGGCAGTTCTTCCTGAGCTGTGATTGGTCGGTGAAGTCGGAGAGCAGCGATGGGGTGTACACTTCTCAGAGAGACCCAGGTTTGTCTGATCATTTCTTTCTTTCCTGTTTAGTTATTAATAGAACTTCATTAATTCACTTGTTCCTTCCTGTTTTCCTTCCTCCAGGTGACCCGATTGCTCAGCTGCACAGTTGCTTCTGCAGGAAGCTTTTGGAGAGAGCTGTTCACACCCTCATCCAGCCACAGAGCGAGTCTGACGCAGGCAGTCGCAAGAAGGAGTCTGGGTAAGCCCCTTTTAGCTAAAATATGTCACTATCAAGGAGCTCAATCTCTTTAATAACCATAAGTAGTTGTGACATTTATCCTGTATATATTATTGCCTTATCTTTTTTTTTCTAAACTGTTACAGGGAGTTTTCAAGTGCCCTGGAGTTTCTCGAGCTGTTGAACAGCTGCACGGAGGATTCTCCATCTCCTCCTCCTCTTTTTTCAACTCCTCCCAATCATACCACCACCCCAGGTATGACCGGGTGGAGAAGCAATTCCCACACATTTTGTAAAGAAACATTAATAGAAATCAATATTTGTGTGTGTAAGAGTAAAACTTTAAACCATTAACCAGATTGCTACGATCCTGATTTATTAGTCAAACCGTACCCTCCTCTAAAAATATACAAGCTATCAGAGTTGATTCCTACCCATTCATTGTCTGCGTAATATTCCTTCTTGTTTAAATTACCAGTTGGAGATCCAGTGAGTCGTTGGTGGGCTCTGGTGCTGAAGGCTGCTGTGCGTTGGCTGCAGGGCGACGATGTTGCTGTGAGATCACTTTTGACAGAAGCAGAGCGAATGCCGAGAGCCCTGCTAATTCTTGAGTAAGATCAACAGAACAACTTGTGATGCACTGCTCAAAACATCAGTATCAAAACGAAATGTAAACGGGGAGAAAATGTGTTATGCTGGATATTTATTTTATTGATTTTGGTCTTGTTGGCTCAAACAATCCAGATTTGTGAAGCACACGTCTCCATATATACCGGCAGGTTGTGTATTATGTGTCAGAGAGAGAAAAAATGCTTAATTTATTCTCTGTTCTAAATGAAGCTGTTGAGCAGCTCAGTCTGGTTCAGATTTAAGCAGCATAAATTGCTTTTTACAATACTTTTTCCTGATATTGGGTGCCAAAACTTAAAAGAAGAGACTGAAATGGAAAAGGCATTATCATGTATCCCTCTTTTCTCTCCGTTTCAGCCACCCTTTGCCCAAGGCTGTGCTGCTGCTTTGTAAGGTGGTTCAGATGAGCCTGTGCCCTCTGAAGGGGGAAGGGGTGGTAGCCTGCCTCTCTCACTGCGACAGAGCCAGCAGCTATCTGCGCTCCAGCATCTCTGTGCCATTCACTCAGTCTGGCAGCTGGCTTAACAAGGTAAAACGCTCTTTACAATCTTTGCTCGGCTTGTAATTGGGGGCTTTGATCATAGATCTTTTTTTTAAAACTTATAGTGCATGTTGGTGATTGATATCAAGTTACATCTGCTCACCATGCATACTCAGTGACGTAAACACACTGCATGCTGGGAGAGGGTCAGTCCAGGCTGGTGTGGGGTTGTGTGTGTGTGTGCGCTGTGTGGGTGGCAGGAGGTGGCTGTGGTGCATTGTAGTTGCATTGCATGATCCTGAAGCCGAGTGCAATGCGTCTGCAGTGCAATACAGAGGCCTCCCCGATCTGCACGCACCCGCTACACACCCCAACACGCAACATGAGATAAACAACACTCAATGTCGGGACTAATTTAGCTTTTTGATTTCTGGTGTGCACAATCGGTTGGTTACTCATGATGCAATGGGGTGGTGGCGGTCATATTTGAGTAGTAAATGCTTTGCTTCAAAATCTGAATCCACCAAAAAAAAAAAAACAATTTAGAGTGAATTAGAATTGATTTGCAAATATAGAAATCAACTCTTTTTCTTTATCATCTAAGGGAGTAGAGCTCCTGGTCTGTGATCTTCTGCTGACGTTAAGGACCAGTTTATGGCAGCGAGGAGGAAGCAGTAACGGAGAACCCGGCCCGGCTCCTGGATCCCAGTTGGCCGGTTTTCAGAGGGATCTCAGTGCACTCAGGAAACTCACACAATGCTACAGACAGGCACAGCACAAGGTATGAATGTGACTGTATGAACTTGACAGAAACAATAATTCTCAAAAAACACAGTATTTTGGTATTATGTGTCAGTAGATTAGTGTTTGAACGTCTATAATACTTGTACAAATTTTCATAACCTCCAAACTTCAAGCTACTGAAACCCAGACTGATGCCTGAGATGAACCTTCCATGGTAACATGAGCCATCGATTTAGGCTCTTCACCTTCAAGTTAAATAATTCATTTTTTGATTATATAAGTTTTTTTTGCTCCAATATTCCCAAAAGGTTTGTGTCAGTTTTTCTTTTTTTTTAACATATGTCAATTTAATCTGGACTTTATTTAGAATAAGCCTGTAAAACATCTTGCTGACATCACTGTTACCAACTGTTGAACAAAAAAATAAGTTCATTAAAAATTAATTGGAGGACTCACTACTGCAGCGCAATTTTTTTTTAAATGTTTTGGGCATTTTGTATTTGCAAGAGTAAAAATGAATAAAGGACTGAAATCCATGTTTTATTTTTATTTCATTTTTTGCAGCGTCACCTTCTAGTACTTAACAGTCGCAGTCATCTTGGCTCTTTTGTGTTGCATTTACTCAGGTCTTTCTTCATGAGACCACCGTACGGCTGATGGCAGGAGCCAGTCCGACAAGGACGCATCAGCTGCTGGAGCACAACCTGCGACGCAGGACCCACGGCCCACACTCCGCCGGTACGCAGAATCCACCTCAGTCTCACCTTAATTACAGAATCACACCTCAGACTCCCAGGAGAGTTGTATGCTCACACAAACACAGAGTGAAACCTCAGCTTCACTGCTCAAATATCACCAGCTTCTCAATGGGCATAGTTGGTTTTTAATGTCCACGCGGTGGTTTAAAACAATCTTACATGGCAGGCTGACAAGATGCTAACCTGAGCTTTTCTTCCTGTTTCACGTCCTCATGCTGCTGTCAGAGGGTGAGTCAATTCTGGGTGAGAGGGAGAGGGCTCACGCCATTCTGCTTGCCTGCCGCCACCTGCCCATGCCTCTGCTGACTCCACCGGGACATCGAGCTCGCCTGCTGGCCGAGGCCAAGCGAACCCTGGAGCGGGTGGGAGACCGTCGGTCCCTGCAGGACTGTCAGCAGATCCTGCTGCGCCTCGGTGGAGGCACCACCATGGCTGCTTCTTAAACAAACGGTGTAACAATGATCTCTGTAACTTTATTAGATGAAGAGAGATGTTAATCAGGCAATTCATCCAACCACAAAATTAAGTTGTCCAACAGTCAGCCATTTGTGTTGATTAACTTCTTCTCAAAGTGGCTGATTTTTCACTGTCACTGTTACATTTATCAGCCCAGTCCCCACAGCCTGGTAGTATGTTGATGCCTGATTGCATTCTTGCATCACCTTCACCCCACTGTCTGATTGTTATTTCTATCAGCTGCCTCATTTTACACGAAGACACTCAGAGAACTGATTCTTCTGCCGCAGCCAAGGATCCATCTCACACTTTTCAGGAAAGGGATTCAGATCCACACTGACATTTTTATGGGCTCTTACTTCGCCCTTGCTGCACCTCTCCACAATGTTTCCTAAAAGTTTTGGCTTGGTAGGTTTTTTTTTTTTGTTTTTGTTTTTTTGCATAATCCTGTTTACAGACAAACATGCAAACAGCTCCCGAGGAAAAATGCTAGCAGGCCCAAAATGGAAAAGGGACCATTACTTAAAACAGTTCATAGATGAGCTGTAGGAGACAAAGCCGTACAATCATTAGTGGTACACAGTTTAGTGAGTGCTACATAATTGTGTATTGTTTCATTGAAGTTTCAAGCTTTAAAGGGCTTCACAGTATTCCAGAGTAGACGGCAGAGGTCTGAGCTATACTGTAGGACGCACACAGACTAGCTTGTTTTTACTGTACAGTGCTGAGTAGTCTCTTCCTATCTACCTCACACACTGTACAAAGCCAGCATTGTACTGTGGAGCAAAATAAAATACTTAAGCGTCACATCATTTACCCAGAATCTGACTAAAATCCCCACTGAAAGAGACACTTTAGTTTCTTACATCATCATTTTTGTGACGTCCTGCTGACCTGCTTTCAGGACCTAGTTTCAGCAGCACAACACTTGAGGAGTCTGAGCTGCCTCTGGCATGCTGCTTAAAGTCAAGCAACAAGCAGGGAAAATAGTTGGATTTGGGAAACATCCAGTCAGCAGAAGGAAGCAGCCGTAGGCCAAGACATTTGCAAATGCTCACTGACACACAATCATCTTAAATTAATAACATTAAGACTTGCGGTGATGTTGTATATAAGCTGTATATAAGTACAAAAACAGAAAAAAAACAAATGGATAAAAAAAAACAACAGGAAGTTATTTGCTACTGCTTGAGAGATGCACACCCAGGTGAACATGATAAGATGCAAGGTTAATAGTCTGACCCTTTACGTTGGACACCACCAGATCTCTTGAGTCCCAGTCACCTACTGATGACAGACTCGAACAGTTACTGTGTTAACAGACAAAAACCATGACGTTGCCCATTACAGTCTGTTTTGTTTGTTTTTGCTGCATCTATCCACAGAAATCCCCTTTCACATCTGAGCAGTGGGTGTCTGGAACTAATGATGCTTTTGGTTGTGTCACAATAAAGGTGCAGGTGAAAAAAGAAAGAAAGAAAAAAGGTGTGTAGACAGCGATAAAGAGTATTTTCCAGGAAGTGTGGTCCATCTGATGTTAAGCCTCTCAAGCAAAATTGCCTTGATGTTATGTTTAAGGAAAACAAATCTTATGTTTTATCAATTTGGAATGATGGAGATGTATCTTTTGAGGTCTTTTCCAATTAGCTTTTTATTTGTAATTATTGACTCACATGTGACACAGCACTTTTGTCATTCTTGTTATATTTGCTCTGAATATTTTATTTAATGGTCGTGTAATATAATGCTTTTTGGATGAATGGGTGGGGGGCCGTTTTGCAGTTGAACTATTGTTTTATATCAGTGAAAGCAGTATAGGGTCAGAAACTATCAGAGTGGAATCAAAAAACAAGATTATTTTCATTCAAATATGCATTCCTCCTTTAGATCTTCAGCTTTGTGTGTAAGACTCACTCCTTTTCAGCTGACCATTGAATTTCTTGAATTTTAAGATGTACAAACACAGAATTAGGAAATTCCAGGACTTTTCAACCCAAACTGTCATTAAAGTAGTTCTGAAAATCCTTATTTCGGTTACTGTTTGCCTTCCCTACTGCTAAAAGTAAAAAATAACGCAATGCTGCGAGAACCGTTTCCAAGCTGGATTTTTTTTTTCCCTCTAATTGTTACTTTTTATGTCTTTTGTCCACTCGAGATGTTTTATTGTTTGAACTTCTGTGTTACTTTTAATGTTTTCTAATAAAACACAGCAGTGTTTGACCTGCATGATTTTTTTTTCATCTTTGAATGCACTTTTAAGGATGCGTAACACTGACGGTTCAAATGCTGACAAAAAAATGACGAAAGAGAAAGCGTTCCATTTAATCTTTGACTCTTGGGTGTTGCCGGGGTGTGAGCAGCAGCATCAATCAGATAACCATGAGGGTGTGAAATTATCTCTTTTTTCTTTTTATTCAGGGGGTTTTCTTTTTCAAACAGTTTGGTGCTCAGATGAGACATGCTCACGCATATCATACAGAGAAAAGACATTCCTTGATCGAGTGCGAGTCCATGTCACAGCACGGAGAGAAAAAGAGGGAGCTGAGAACCAGATAAACTGACATTTACCTAATTTTCATGGATACATTTTCCATCTTATGAATATCACCGTTTGACTTGGTAATCTTTATATTTAGATATAAATTTCAGTTCACATAGTTAAAATAAAATAATAATAAAAATCAGCAACAAGAATTTGTAAAGAGACATGGTGTAGAGCTGGATCTGTTTTTAGTGACCTGACAATTTCTGATTGGTAGCATCTCTAGGTTACAAAAAGAAAAAAAAATAATCTTGGTAGTTGTGGATTAATTCAACACAAGTCAAACACAATATATATATAGATAGATTAATATCTTTTCGGCTGCTCCCTTCAGGGGTCGCCACAAGTCATCCATCTCCCCCTGTCCTCTGCGTCCTCCTCTCTCACACCAACCACCCTCATGTCCTCCTTCACTACATCCATATGCCTCCCCTTTGGTCTTCCTCTAGGCCTCCTGTCTGGCAGTTCCCACCTTAACATCCTTTTCCCAATAAATTGACTATCCCTCCTCTACACATGTCCAAACCATCTCAGTCTGGCCTCTCTGACTTTATCTCCAAAACATCTAACGTGCT
>JAOWBL010000023.1:13187988-13206614 GCA_028564865.1 Zenarchopterus dispar
TGTGTGTGTGTGTGTGTGTGCTTTTCAGATTTGAACACCATCATCTTTTTTTATCTATGTATTTGTGGTACTACTTTTATACATCTTTAATTTTTACGGTTTTAGTGTTTTCATTGAAAATATAGATGTGTATATTAAGTATGTCAGCAGTCGACTTCAACTTGAATTTCCTTAAGAATAATAAAATTATTTAACATAGTCTTACTACAAACTAAGCGGTATACTGAGCCTTGGTGTAAAATGGTGCATAAAATGGGCCGAAATTGATAGATAGATGGACAGAAAGACACATTTGCTCTGTTGACGGCCCAGAAAAACAACCAGCATGCTCTGAGCAGTAGTTAGCTACCTTTCCTTCACAATTAAAAAAAATACATTTCTGTTGAAAGATCTTGCAACAAAAACTAAATGTTTAAGGTGAAGTACTTGCAGATGCACATGGATAGAAAAAATAGTCAATTCATGCTGTGTAGTTATAAACCTTTGCTTTAAAAAATGACAGCTGAAGCTCTTTGTCTTGTGGACGTACACTTTCTGGAGAAGATGATGTTCATAAATATGTTCTGCATTCATTATTCTCTGTCTTCTTCTCTTTGTCATCATTTGGTGCTCAGGTAACTCAAAAGCAGCTGAAGCAGCAGGCAGTGCATATTATAATCCCAACAATCCTCACAACGTCTACATGCCCATGGTAAGAGTGCTGGCGTTTCTTCTCAGCAGTTTTGGAGGAAAAGGTTAGAGATCTCTTTGTGATGTCACTCATGTTTTTCTTCTCTTAATTATCTTGCAGGAGCGCCCTCCCCCATATGCACCGTATCAAGACACTCCTGACAAGAAAAGCAACTGAGACTCAGGCCCCATCACTCCAGTGACATTCTTCTTTCTTCCCCAGTTTCTTATCTATATATTCTTAAGTAAGGTATAACGTTTATGAAAAGCTACTGGATTGTAGTGTACAGAAAAGTGAAGACAAGTAACAGAGGACTCGAGATATTAGTGATATTTAACCACACAATCATTTATATTTTGGGTATTTGAACAACTAATAAATAAATAAATGCATCTTTTAAATACTATGTTTTCGTAGTTTAAAGTAATTTACAATGAGAGATAACCAGTAAAGTTTGCTTTTCTAACACTCTTCCTTATTAACATTCTGAGCAGTGTGATTTATTTTGATTTATTATTATTTCTTTGATTATCTAATGCATAGACTGGGGCATCTAAACTGTTCCTGTTATGATTTTGAAGGAAGAGCTAGAATAGGAAAAGCATTTTTTTTAAGAATGGATTTATTACCAGGACATTTTTGTACCAATTTACTGATTGCAGTTATTATTCTTATTAACAATAGAAAGTTCTATCAATATTTTCAGTATCACTGCAAATGTTTTACCTTCAGTTTTTGACTATACACATAAACAGAACTGGATGGAATTATGTTTAACAATGCAAGCCTGATTATCTTACTGACATCATACTAATTCAAATTTCTTTCATCCATGATTAACTCAGTTCTACTTAAGCTAAAGTAATGACATTTGTTGCATGGTGTCATTTATTCTCCACAACAACATGCCTGGTTATATAAAGAAGCAGCGAAATGTTGATGGAGATCAGAAAGTTTTCCTTTTGAAGCAACTTCTTAATGAGGTTAGAGGTGAGCAGCCGGGTTACCTTAATGACCTCTGCTGTCCCTCTAGCTTGTATTGTATTCATGTATGCAAAACTGAGCTGAAACCAGAACTCTTGGAGTAATTACACTAGTGTGGGGTTACAGGGCCACGTTGGTTTATTCATGGCCCATCAGCGTTTTTCCTCTTGTTGAAACTTCTTAAAGCAAGCGATTTATTCCAGGTTATAATGGGCTAAGGGGCCAACAGGCTGTTTAATTGCATCTCACATCATGTGGATCAGTTACCACCTGTTTGATGGACGTTTTGCACACAGATTTAGTGGATTGGACGTGTTACCTATATATGATCTTTTCTGCAGTTCTTTTTCTTTTTGCTGCATTTTGTCAATGAAAATCCAATAAATTAGTCATTTATTGAAGTTCACTCTGAGATTTTTGACTAGTCTACTATTTGATGTTTTCATTTACTGTGATTAATCTCTTTACTTTTAAGAGTTTATTGATGCTTACTGGCTTAATGTGGCCTTTTAAAAACCAAAAATAACTGATTTACACCACTTATTTGTTGCTTAATGTTTAATTTGTCTTGGTAGATTGGGTCAAGTACTCAAATTTACTGTCAATAATTTTTTTTTTTAACCTACTTGAGTTGTTTAATAACCTTTCTAAAATTAAGGCTCCAAGCTGCTACAAGTTCATTCTTACTTTTTTCTCTTTAATATATGAGCAACCTAAAGATCCCGTGCATGTGCTTCGCCAATCGTGAACACGTTTCCATAAAATGTTACCGGCTGTGTGTTTAGAAATGAAGAAATTGGTCAGTTAGATTTGTTTCATCCATAAAAATGTATTTATTAAGTTATGAAACACTCAAACCTGGACATTATATTCACTCTGAACACAGAAAACTCCATACATATATAACAGAGTTTTTGTTGTCTCATTAAATAAAGAGGGCATTTTTATGCACAAGATCACCAATATTTATTATACATACAATTTCACTCGAACAGCTCGAGAAACTAGACACCTAAACTTGACTCACAGCTGCACAACTAATTGATAAAGTGTAACTCCATCGTATGGCTTACCTCCTGTTTCCAGTTCCTCATTCAAGAAGAAGAAGCGTGCTTTTTGAAACCTTTTTATCTAACCTTAATTCTTTGTGTTTCGTTAGGTGTAAACTAAATTCTAAACTTAAAAAAAAGTGTGAAAAGTGCTCCGCTGTGAGACGAGGGTTCTACAGGGACTCAATATCTTTGATGACAAACATTTGGAAGAAAACCAAAGCATCTAAAAGCATAATAATACTAGATTTTAATGGTGGAGTGAATAAGTTGCAGAAGCATACCAGCTTCTTCTTCAGAGGTGGATAACTAACTAGTGGATGGTGTGGAAATATTCACTCAATGTGACAATAAAGGGCTCTGAGTTAAAAATAGTGTGGAATTGCGTGTCCTAACTTTAAGAACGAAATAAGAAGCATCGGTTCTGTTGGAGATCTTGAAGTAGTAAAATAAAGAAAGTCATAATATTTGATGCTAAATTGTCTCACTCCTTGAACCTAACTTCAGTTTTACAGCTACATGACGAACTGCGGTGTGGGTAATGGGGCTGGAATAAGGAAGTGGGCTTGAGACCGGACTGAGCGGGTGACTTCTACGGCTCCTCCTGTAGAAACCACACCTCGTTTCTGCGTCCGTAAGGCTTCAGTGGAGGGTCGTAGCTGCAGCAGAAGTACTGTTTGCGCTGAAAGGGAGCCGCTTCACCGAGAGTACGCGTCAGACGCAAGGCCTCGGCTCGGTATTCACTCTCCCCTGCGAAGCCACCAAACTGTCTGTGGATTAAGATAAACAAAAAAAAAAAGGAAATTTAATCGTAAATCAGCTTTTATGTAAAGAGGAGACTGAAACCTTGTAAAGCACTTGGAAGGTTTTGTATTTTGGCTTGAATGTGAAGCCTTGAATTTTCATTTTGCGGAGAAGATAATCCAACATTAAGTATTACTGCATGGCAAAAGAAAGTGATTTTTTTTTTGTTTGTTTTGTTTTAGTAAACACTATGACCACCTTGGATCAGTCATGCTTATCTGGTGGAAGAATTTTGAACTATTATTGGTGGATTTCCTTGCGTAAGTGGTTGAATTGAGCATCACAACATCTAATAAGGTCCAGTTCAAAACCACTACAACCTCCATGTTTCACATACCTTTAATCCTGGAATATCTGATTCCCCGACCCTGGGCAGGTAGAAGTTAAACTGCATATACAGTTGTGTAATTTTTTCCATCCTGAGTTACATAATTAACTTTTGTATTTGATCTTCAGAGATCTCCATTATACATATGTTTTTTTTAAAATTTTTATATGAAAAAATAATTAAAAAAACCCCCCTCATAAAACAATACTGGATCATGAACCTCTAAAAGTAAATTACCATCCACGTTTTTTGTTCTCCTTAATCTATGACTTCCAACATCTGATTATTTAATGTAATTTATGTGCTTATATTTGAGTTCACGAACATGTATATCACCAAATGTACCATACAGTTTGCATTAGCACCTTAGATGACACATACAGAGCATAGACAGTCATGCCGGGTCGCACTTCAATCATGATGGCACTGTCGCTGGGAGCGGGGGGGCTTTGCTGGTGGGCGGAGGGAATACGGATGCCTACTGCCAGACGCCGGGAGAGAACGCCATCGTTCCGCGGATACACTGTGATGATGATGGGAAACGCTATACCCATGGCTTCACCTTAGAGGATGGAGGGTGAGAAAGAGGATTGTGAAAGGAGGGACACACAGGAGAGGACAGAGAAACTCCCTAAAAGCACAAGTACCAAAGTCTAAAGGTCAGAACTTGTGCAGTTTTCTGTTAAGAACATATTATCATATGCAAATACAAACCCTGATAGCTTTCATTGAGAGAACACAAAACGTCCATGAATTATGCCTCTAAATTAAATGTTATTCTGCACTGAAGTCTATAATTAACACAGCGCCTTTAGATGGCTTTGGGGTAAATTTGTCTCCAGCTCAAACGAAAATATATTCAAACATTTTACCTTCCAAATAAACCAAATGACTTTAAATTTACCCTTTGGAAGTATGTTAATTCAAAATGAGGTTAATCTTAGATATTAGATGCATATGTAGAATAAAATACCAAAGTGGGTATTTTGATGGACATTTTTTTTTCTTCTCCTTAGTGACTTCATATTAATACACTCAGTTCAGACCAGTATTGTGTCTAATCAGTTAGGTTTAGCTGCCTTACGCAGCTGCAAGGAGTGTTATGGGAAACTGGATTTTATTTTGTCTAAAATCAACCCAACTCCGTGTCATTCTTCAATAAACCTTCAGAGGTGTATACCTGACCCTTCTGCATCCAAAAGATTATTAATTTCGCTAAGTCGAGCCACTGCCAAGTCTTTATTCTTGAGTGTATTTCAGTCACCAAGTGGCTAAAGGTATTTATATAGAGATATTTTGATATTCTACTATTTAATAAACTTTTTATACAACTTCAATAAATAAAATAAAATTAGTACAGTGTACAATGAAAAAAACCCAAATGCAATAAATTCCAAATATCATGTTTGACTTTCATTCAAACTCAGTAATTAGAAGGACTGAACGGCCTGTCATCAACGTTCTGCTTAAACACCCCCAAGTCCGAGAGGGGAACTCGACCGCCTGCGTCTAGATCTTTCACCAGTTAAAGACATCATGAAATCCATCAGAGAAAACACGAAACATCAGACAATAATAATAGGACATTTATCACCCAAAACTCCTGCATTGGATCTTCTCACTTCCCAGACATATATGGACTGTTTTACTCTGTTCCAGCTTTTTTTGATGTGTTGTTACCATCCAGTTGAAAATAACCTTGTTTAGTCCATTAAATGGTTAAATATCCCATGTCTGGGGCTTTAAAATTAATCACAAAAAAAGCAAACAAAACTAAAACATAGAACGTTGGGTAAACAAATTTCTGGATGATGTCACATCTATTGATATTTAAGAAAAACATCAACAAAATACAGAAAGCTCACATTTGGAGAGAGACGCACATCAGGCTACGTCATAATTTACACTATCGAGTTCACACCTGTGAAGTGGATACGGCATAGCCTTGACATAGAAGTATAAATTTAGCTTTAGAAATCATGTAGCATTGGTTACCTTCCTTTTAATTGTCTAGTGAGTTTCTGTTGTATTGCCTTTGTCAGATTGTGAACATCTGATTTCTAGTTGTTGGACATGTACACTATAAATGGACCTCACAGAAGACCCAGAAGATCAGACAATAATGGGACAACAGTATGAAAGCAGTATGAAAGAAGAAAGTAGAGGTTGTTGAATAGTCAGTTATAGTTAGATTGTTAGTAAAGATGAGGAAGATTTTTGAGAGGTTTACCTAGTTCATTGCTCCCGCCAATGTACATAAGCAGCTTCCTAATCAGCTCTCCAGTCACTTGGTCGTAGCTTCTTCCTTCTGAGGAGATGACAGCATATTTGGCAGCATCATACCGCCGAACCTCAAAGCTAACTCCATCCTAGAGAGGAGACAGAAATCAGGAAAATAGGGTTAGATATTAGTACACCGTTCACTTCTCCACACTGTGGCTTACACATGTGCAGAAATTGTTATTTATTTAACACAAGCATCCACACACAAACTCAGTGGTGTTCCTCCACCGAACACATGAGTAAGGGGAGGTCAAGTTCATATGTGATTCACCGCTGACAGTCTGCTCCTCAGGATGAAAACCCTGGACCAGCGGGGTTCACGCTCGGGGGGCTGGGTTGAATGCGTGTGTCATTGTGCATATGAAAAGAAGTGGTCAGATCCAGATGAAACATTTTTATTTTGAGTTTTTTTTTTTTTTTTTTACTCTTGCTCTGCAGGGCTCAACAGTCTTACATAACAGTAAAGAAATAAAAAATAAAAAACATCCATGACTCTCTCTTACCGACACACACACAGCTGATGAAGCAGTTCTCCGTGAAATCTGATTAAGTGGGGTTAATGTGGAGCAATAATTGCTTTTGAAGGAATCTGGTCACCGTGACGCAGGTTTCAAATCCACTTCTTCATCCCACTAACACGATTACGCTTGCGTGGTTTTTACAGTGTACGCTTCTGTTTGTGCGCTGAAATGTAACTGCATAATATGTTTACCACTGGTTTGCAAGAAAGCTGGCTTCTATTATTTACTATTATTCAGATGATGTATTTTTCTCAACTCAAAAGAAAAACAATGGACTCGTGGCCAAGGTTCAGTTTTCTTCGACATATTCTCATTCATGTGTGTTCTTAAGAGTGTTCACATTTCCATCACCTATGCCTTTATCCTATGAATGTTATTTATAGCTCTTGGTCTATTTCAAATATCATGTTTTGCATTTGATATGCCTTTACGACTAACGCCTTCACACCAAGATCAAATCCTATGTCAGTGACAGAAAATCCATAAAATCTGCAAGGTGTCCTTGTATTAAAACTCTATCTCACTCCTAAGCACATACAAAATAACCCTATATTATTCTAGAGCATTAACATGTGACAGGTACACGAGCTTCTGCATTGTAATTAAGAGTATTTTGGTGTTTGCCTCGTCATTGTGTGTGGGTGATAAGAAAGAAGAATCTGACTTAAGTTAAAAAGTGCAATTAATTTGTCATGTCTCTGCTTGTTTGTGTGTGTGTCTGTGTCATCTCGTGCAATGTAATTACTCCGTGCCTTAATAGGAGGTGTTATCAACGCTACGAGTGATCAGGTGCTTTGTCATTTCATTTTGAAACCATGTCCTGCACTCATTAGCAAACTTCTGGTGGATTTTCACCCACTGGTTGCTGTTGCCCTGCTTGGAAGGTGTGTGTATAAGTGTGTGTGTTTAACCTGCCAGGCAGCTCCTCTGTATTGAGTGTCAGATTTTAATTAAGTGTGTTGGGTGTCAGAGTTAAGCAGTTACTCCACAGCTCATATGACACGCTCTGATTTCAGTCGCTGCTTTTCAAACATTAGTCAGATCCAGAGATTTGATAAGACTTGTGCATTTAGCCAGCTCTGATGAAATCAGAATCATTACATAAAGACGTTGCTTGGATATACGGCGCTGGCTTGAATCGCAGTTGTTTTTCTTTCCAGTTTTACACAAAGAAAGAACAAAGTGTGTCAGTGTGAATGTATATGAGTCAGGCTGGGCCCTCCTCGTCCGTCTGTTCATTTGGCCAGCCTTTGTTTCCCCCTTTAACGTTTCTGCTGCTCAGAACATAAAGACAAACCAACACATGATTATGTGCAGATTTATATAAAACCAGAGCCGTAGGCATTGCTTCAGTTTACAACACACATCGGTGCGTTTTCTGGGTTACCTTCAAAGTGTGCATACATTCAACATTAGACAAACTGGTGTTATTGGGGGCTAAAATGGGACGAGAATGACCGACTACCTTTGTGAGGTCAGTTTTCAGTATCACTGTTCTCACTACTGATGGTCAGTGTTTAGATGCAGGCACATACACACCTCTGTCAAGGTAGAGTCAGGGGTGACACACAGGAAATGTATTTAACCCACAGAGTCATAACAGCAAAGAAAGGAACACAGTAAACCCCAACAACCAGAAGCTTTTCTTTTTTCTTTTAATCACCTCCATTTTTCTGTCTTTTTGACTGGCTCAGCACCTCAGGCTGGTTTAACCCCCACCACCCTTCACTGTGGGTCAGCAGACACTCTCACAGGTCACATGCAATTACTTGCCAGGCTCTCCGGCGAGGTTCGTGGGCTTGTGACATCAGCACAAGCACGGAAAACCTCATCACATCAAATCTGCACCAAATTTCAACGGCACGACAGGCTTAGATCTCGGCGTCACATTTCACCAATCTAAAAGTCACACCTTTGCAGAGCGACGGGCTTTTCTGTGCGTAATCCGTGCGCCAAAAAAAAAAAAAAAAAAAAAAGCATCAACATGAACGCATCGGACGGGAAAAACTGTGCCAAGTGGACACAGACGCTTACCTTTGTCTCACTGCTGAGCACTTTATATTCCGACTCCTCGGTGTTCCCGAAGAGGGAATTCTTGATCATGCCAAACATCACTCCGGCCAGGTCACCTCTCTCCTCTTTCGCCCTGCACTTTGTCCTCTCTCTCGCCTCTGTCCGTGGCAGACAAGTTGCTCTAAGGAGAAAGCGGATTCCTCGCTGCGTGGAATTCTTCTCTGTGAGGACGGAGTCTTCTCCACAGATGTTTTTCTTTTTCTTTTCGGAGGAGGAAGTCAGGGATGCTGAGTGGCCGCCCTCTTCGACCAAATCAGCCTCCTCTGTGACGGATGGAGAGCCTCCGCCCTCCTCCCGTTTTTGTTTGTTGTCTTACAAACTAGATGTTGAGTTCGAGCAACAGCAGGTAGATGGGACTGAAAGGACGTGTTTACTTGCATAACTAACGCCGTGGTGTTGCGAGGAGTCACATCATCCAGATATTTCCACAGAAAGTGGAAATACTCTGCTTTTTTTTTTTTTTTTTGGAGAATTTTCTCTCCCATTTTGTTCGTCGTGGGTGTCTGTTCCACGATGGTACAGTGTGGATAAACACAAACTCATCCTGCTTCAGTGCAATACCAATTTTGACAGTAGCTATTGGTTTGTCATCATGCATTGGGCTTTGTTTCCCTAGCTGTGTGTTCCTGTTGGTTTGGACATGCTGGCGCGCTTTTGCGCGCACCGAGCTGCTTTTCTGTAGGGTCAGTCTATTTTAATCCACACTGAAGGCGACGTTAGTCACCAAAGCGCAGTAGTAAGCAAGCAGGGCAGAATTAAGGGGAGGGAAGTAAAAATGCTAAGGTCAGAAAAGGTGCATGAGGAAGCAGTGGAGAGAGGATGGCCATGAAGCAAAAAGAAGTGGTAAAATGTAGGCAAAAGAAATATGGGTTACAACAATCTGCCTCAGATGTCAGTCTCCCTAAGACTTCAGTCAAAAGAAGCTGCTAGAGGTCTGATGTCAGTCCTAACAGTTTCATCTACTGTTTCATCTGTTGTCCTGGGTGGACAATGCTGCTATCAGGGGGCAATAAGTTCTTGCAAAAGATTTCAAACACCCCACACTTTAGTATAACTGGAAAATACCCAGAGTGGTGCACGGTCCCGTTTCCACAAGAGTTGGAAATCTGTGGAAGATTTTATCCAGCATGAAACCAATGTGCATTATTTGCTGCAAAACATCTCAATTTTGAATTTGATGCCAGTAAGCACCAAAATAAATAAAAATGAAACAAACAAAAATCCTGGAAAAGTAATTGGATGCCAAGAGAGAATTGCTATACCCTACAGCACAAGCTATATATGTGTGTGTGTGTGTATAGACCTTGCTTATATCAGCAGGAGAAATCCAAGAAGTGTGTTTCATCACAACATGGTTCAAAGTACCAAACCGGTCTAAATGCAGTCCTGCATGAGAGCCACTGGAACTATCTGGAGCATTATGAAATAAACAATAGAAACCCTAAACTGAACAGAGGACTTTGTATTAGTAACGGAAAACAATTTTTCTTTAGTTCAAAAATGCTTAGTGTTCCTGAAAGCAGAAATGATGTAACACAGCAGTAAATATATACCCACCCAGTGAAGTGGACAGCTAGTTAAATGGGCAACAGTGTAAATAATCTTATAAAGTAATGGTGAAACTTACTGTCACAACCTTCATGTCATGATCATCTTTTTAAATCATGATTTTACATTCAGTGTGTGAAATATTCTTATTGACTAACATTTGATTAGAAATTATGTCTGGCATGAACTCACTTCATGCATTGATTGTTTATAGACAAGCAGGATTTTTTATTTGCTAATGTGAACACACATTCATCAAAAACACTTCAACTGTGACTCATACTTTAATGTAATGGTAATTTTGCATTGTTGCTTTTAAGGTTCAATCACACAAAAGCAAAAGCCAAAGAGTGTGAAATATGAACATTACAGTTTCACAGTACACTAACGTTTCCTCGCCTTAAACAATCAACACAGCAAGGAAAAGTCGGGGTCCTTCAGTCCATAACGGCACAATCTCCTGCATCTCCAAACCCGTCAAATATTTTTCCATTGGAAGATTTAAACCAAGTGCAAGAGGTAACACCCAAGTCATTTCTGGAGAGTTTCAAGATTTTTCTCCCACAGCTGGATAGCCACAGGTCATCACTTCTCCCAGCCTTTTCCTCCTGGCTGCTGGGGCAACCTGAGCCCCACGAGGCCGGCCACTTCTTCGGGGCTGCGCTCTCCCTTGCCATGATAAAGGTTGTGCAGGACCAGGTGGTTCCTGGTGGACGCCAACAAACACAGATACGTCTGAGATGCATGGTGCGCCTCCTGCTGGGCACGGCAGTATCTTTCTCCTGTTACCTGGAGAAATGCACAAAAAGAAGAGCAGTGATGTGGTGTCTGTCCATTTCTTTTTTTAAACAAATCAATCACCGTAAAGAAAAATGTAACCAAACCAAAATAAATGAATACACTTCAGGCTGGCCTTTTAAGCATATAACAACAAGAATTTTCCTGTTTATACATATAAATGTATACACACTTGTATATCTGTAGAGAGTCCCAAATCCACAATAAAATATCTTGTGAAATATTCAAAACTGGAACAAATAGAAAATGACAAGCAAGGGTTCCTTCCAGCTGTTTCGCTTCAGTGACTACGCATGCATCCTGCAACCCTGGTGAGCCACGCTCTCCCAAGCTTTAATAATCAAAGCTTTAAGCTTATATGCTCAAAAAAAGATGTAAACAGAATCACAATCGCTAACCTGGACTAACAGGCAGATTGCTTAATAACACAAGTTTAATGGAGGAGTAGAGGGAGATATGGAGCTAAATAAAGCGCTGTTCTTGATATACAGATCTGACTATTTACTAGACTAATGGGTGATGAATTTGTGTGTGAAATTAAAATGCTGATTACAAAAAATGGTTCATAATTTCTGTAGAATTACTTTCTCTAAATATGAATGTAATAATTAAAATACATTTTAAAAGGGTAGTCTCTTTTACAATACATTTTAAACAATTAAAATGTATAAAATTCAAAATATACATATAATAATTTTAAAACGCAGAACGGTAAATATAATAAGAAAAATGGGTCTACTTTTTTTGTCGCGGATGAATACTGAATCCCTTTTAAGTTTCTCTGAAGCTTTTCCAAATCATTTGACATAACATGTAAGGAGATACTGGGCATTATTTGAATAGCTTTGGTCGTTTCTTCAGATTTTGTTCATATTAGCATGCCAATCAAAACTGACAATTAAAATTAAAGAAATTGAAATAAAAGTAGCAGGTGGTGCTGTGGTTCACCTGTGAATTAATATTTTTAAATAATGCAAAAACATATGCCGGAGGCTAATATTAGCATGCCCTTCTACGAATAACCTTGCTTTGAACTATAGCTTGTAAACAACACAGCAGTTTACAACAACCACTTTTCATAGTCAATGTGTGTATTTAATCTATAGTAATCCCTGTACATTGTTTAGGTTCAAACTATTTGCAAATTTAACCAGAAAAACACACTAGTAATTAAGAGTTATAGGGAAAGCTAACAGTAGTAGTGGAATTCTCATGAAGTTTGCGATGGTATTTGTACGCAAACTCACCTTATTCTTGCGAAACTGATCCATCACATAGTTATAAGCCAGCGACTGTTTGTAACCCGGTCCTTGAATTGCACGTAATTCTTTTAAAATCCCTCTACAGACCCTTAACGATGGTGACAGCGCCGCCATGTTTGAAGGGATTATTGACGAAGCCAGGCAGCCCCAATCAGACACAGAAAAGTCGATAGATGCGCATCATGACCACAAGGAGGCGCTGTTTCACATCGATTCACCGAGATCAACGCACGTCCTCAGCTTCTGCAACAGGTAACTTTGATGCATGCACATATTCGTGGACAGATCACTGTGCATTGATGGATCCATTCATGGGTCTGTTGGGTATAAGACTAATGACAGTCAAGAGGGTCCAAGATCGAATAAATACAATACATGTCTTCTTGGAATTACTTAATCAAGACATAAAACAAATTTGCCACAGCAAAAATGACCAAAACCTTAAAAAAAATACAAAAGCCTCGAAATATGATAAAATAATCAAAATGGACCCAAATACGAACCCAAATAGTGATCCCAGAGAAGAATTAAGTGTCAATTTTTTTTGAAGTAACCATATATGGATAGAAGTTGATACATTTGTTAATTTGATAATTTATGTCCACTTTATTAATAACAAAGTGCACAAAACTCACATGGGAGTATGAAGAATTGGTGAAGTTGAGAGTTTGGGCAGGATGGAGTGGGTGTAGAAGAGAGTCTGGAGTTATATTACAAGACGGTGGTGAGACGGCAGCACTGACCAAGCGCTGGAGGCAGTGAGCATTGATGATGTTAAGACTTTCTGTGAGTGAGAAGGATGGCTAGTGTAAGGGGCAAGCGCATCAGAGGGATCGCCAGGGTTGGATGTCTTGGAGATAAAGTAAGAGAGGGTAAATTGAGATAGTTTGGACACATAAAGAGGAGGGATACATGTATAATACACTTGCAGAAAGATGCTGGAGATGCCAGGCAGACATATTTGTGGTTGCCAGCTGAGTAACACACCCAACCTTTTATTCTAAATCACATTTGGCATGATTTAAGTAATTATTGTTTAATAAACAGCTCAGTCTAAGAATATTTGTGATTGTGTTTCTTATCAGGATCTGTTTGCAACTCCTGTCTGCCTCTTGTTTATTCTCCTGGTTGCTATAAATAGAAGCTTTAACAAAGGTCTGTAAGCCGGTGGCACAATAGAAGGCTAATTGTCGTAATCTGGTCCATGTAAAGCCACACATTAAAAAAAAAAAACAAAAACAAAAAGCATAATAAAACCTGTAACAGCAAAATTTCACGAGGCACCAGTAGTGTGGGGAGGCATTTATCACCATGGCAACAGTGAGTTTGGCTCAGGGCAAAATGCAGACAAGACAATCATTTAGTTTTCACAACACCGACGGGGATCAAAAATCCTTTATCGCTGCCAAACATAATGCAAAATGGGGAGTGTAGAGCTGCTCCTCTATAAGTACTTCATCACAGAGATGACGGACTCCTCGAAGAGGAAAGCAGAACTCCGGTCTTCAAATCTGACCTGTCACACCGAACACCAAATTCTTCTGCAAATGCATAACAGCCTTGTCATAAATGAGTCTGTAAACTGGTTTAAACGTCAGGTTTTTACATGTCTGGTCATCATACGTGTGGATGTTTCATTGATACCCAGAGATTCCATGTATTTCAGCTCGTGTATTGATGATTGACTCTAGGGGGAGCCAGTCTCTTATTAGTTTCACACCAGTTTGGTTCCTCGACATTTGTTGGAGGGCCCCCCTCCACTCCTCCACCTTCTCCATATCTCTCTCTCTCTCTCTCCCGCTCCCTCTCACACACTCTTTCAATGAATACTAATGCAGCGAGTGGGCCCACCTCCCATCTTTTTGCAGGGATGGGCGGGAGAGGGGAGACAGAGCAATTCCAGCTCAGTATCTTTCCTCATGAGGTAGGCAGTGCTTGACTAGCAGCAGCCCCCCTAATGCCTTTTTTTTCCTCCCACTGAGCAAAGATGGTAATACTGTGCATTGCTACTGCAACAGTGTCTAACCTGTGTGAGTGGGGCGTGATATGTGACCAGAGTTGAGAAAAAAAGAACTGAGGAGATCTGTGCCTGCTTTTTGTCATCTGGATGGGAAGTCTCTTTTGGCAGGAGAGAGAGAAGCAAGCAGAAGGAAGCCGGGGAAGGGGAACAACTGGCAACAGCCAATCCCCCCTTCCACTTTTAGACTGGAGACAACGGAGGCCACTGGAGTATTTGCTTTTATCTTTCGTTTTTTGTTCTTTTTTTTTCTCATTGCGCTGCTCGGAGGTGCTTTATCGTTTCATTTGCTTGCTCTTTCGGTCCTCTGTCTTCTCATCTATTTTGCCATTTATCTGGTCAACAATTTCTTCTATTTATGAGCCAGACAAGGAGAGAGAGAAGCAGAGAGACAGAGAAAAAGAGAGACAGAGGAGGGGGATTTTTCCTCCCCCATTTATCCTCCTTTTTCCCCCCCTTCATCCATTCTTCCTTCCCTCTCCATTGCTATCACTTCCAGCCTTTTCTATCCCTGTGCAGCCCACGCGCCCTCCTCCCTCCACCGCTTCCCTCCCCCTCCTCCTCCTCCTCCCCTCTACTTCAGTCACTGTCCACCCGTAACTTTGGCTACTTTTCTTTTTTTTTTTTTGACTCCATTGATGTTTTTATTTCTTTACTTTCAACAGCTCTAATAGAGTTATTTTGATTAGCTTGCTTGTGTTTTCTATTTATGCCTTTTTCACTTTTGTACCTTTTCCTATTTCCTCCCTTTCTCTTTTTTCCTCCAACCATCACATGCATCTTTTTTTGGCTGATTCTTAATTCTAATCATAGGTAGGTCTATTTAGTGTTTAGTGTCTGTCTCAAAGTCTTTGTTTCTTTTCTGTGTATACAAGGTGGTTTTTTTGTTTGTTGCACACATTGACACACACACACACACACACACCTACCCACACACACACACTTGGCCTAGCTCTGATATGATCATGGCTCTCCTCCAATCCAGCTCTCAGTTAATTATTGCTTCATGCCATGTCCTCCTCACATCACTCCCTCTCTTCCATCTGTGTTTTCTGACTCGATTTTTCTTCTCGTTCTCCTCCACTAAGACCACCGTGACTCATCAAGCAAGCACCTTCTCCAGTCATCATCAGTGAACTTCATTTTTATATGTCGTCGCACAAAAGTCTGTTCTTCCATTAAAGCAGAGATGCACCTTCATCTCACGATTTCCCCTTCACGTGTGTGTTCTTTTTTGTTTGCTGTCACACACACCGAGAGTCACCCAAACTGCTCATCTGCTTGTCAGAGGAAATAACAAATCTAGGCGTGCTCCAGTTTCGATCAGGTGAAGGTCAAACTAAAGCAGAGGCTTAAATCCTGAGCGGCCACACGCGCCGTTGCTACAAAGAGTATTTCAAAGCCAGCACTTGTCCATTCTGTTGAGGTGTCATCTGTGTTTATACACTTCTGTGCGACCGATTTTGCTGCCCTCTTTTCCTCTCTCCTCCCTCTTTCTCCTCCCTCTCTCTGTCTGGTATCTTTCTGAACTGGCTCTCATTCCCACAGACAGACAAACACAAGTACTCAAAGAGAATGGACTAGAAAAAGCTGGCTTTATCATCTTGAGGAATTTTCTTTTTTTTAAAATCCTTGTTTTTCCTCTGCCACTATTTCAACTCTTTTGGCTCCATACCTACCTACTTTAAACAACTCTCTTCACATCTTTTTTTTTTCTCCATTGCATCAACCTTTTCACCCCTCCTGCATTGATCCACTAATTGATTTATTTGTTGTTTCATTTAAAAAAAATGTTTTTCTTATTTATTAAAAAAATAAAATCACGTCTTGCCACTCACACATCATTGATGGCTTGCAACAGAGAGAACTTGTTACTTATTTTCCTTTTTTGGTTTTCTTAGCTTGGAATTCAACAGCTTGACAATTTAATACAAATTGAAATACAAGGGGAAGATTATCAGTTTATCATATTTGAGTTAAAAAGTTTTGAAGCCATGGGGCTTCAAACTATTTGGCTAATGGCAAAGTAACTGAATAATTGGAGGCTTGTGTGCATGTGTGTGGCATGTAAGCTGCAGAGAGGCACAGTGGTAGACAGATGCATAGCAAAGTAAAGAAAACCTCATAGCTCATCTCCTTGTCCATCTCCTTTTTTTATATTTCCTTTTTTCCCCCTGAAGGAGATTTAATGCTGCTCCACTACTTAACATGAAGATACGGGGAAGATGGACTTATGAGCACCCATTACCACGATAAAGGCGCTCTGGATAGAGATATTTTCCAGTGGAATTACCCTTTAAATCCTGGATTAGATTCCAAAAGACAAAAAATAATTAACAGTAACCAAAAACTGCTCTAAATTCTGGACCTCTTTTTTTCTTTTCTTTTTTTCGTGTGACACTTTTAATGGACTGAAGCCAATTTCAATATTTCTTTCTCGGCTATTGAATCTTAATGGGATTTCACTATCGCGGATTACAGACTCCAGCAGCATCTTTGTCAATTAGCTGATGTTGTAGCTGTGAATCTAATTTCTCCATCCACTAAAGTGGTCAAATTTAATATGTCTCAGTGTTAAGACTTACGTAGGTGAGTATGTTGCTTTAAATCTGCTCATCCTATTGCTGTTGCATGTTGCAAGTGATAATTAATGGATGTAGATATTCATGTAAAGTGTAATTCTTTTTCATAAAGGCAGTATTTCTGCATGTGTGGGTGTTCAGACCCATCATGGATGTATATATGTATAATATGTGTGCTGGCAGGTTACCACGCATCAGAATCAGCTCTTACACTCAACCTCAATCATGTGAATATGTGTGTGTTAGTGTGTGTGTGTGTGTGTGTGTGTGTGTGTGTATATATATATATATATAAAGTATGTATGTATGTTTACATGCGCTCGAGCACACACACACACACACACACACACATGTGGCTCTGCTTTTTGTTTTTTTTTCTATTTTTATTCAAAGTATTCTTTTTATTTTCTGTGTCAACCTCATCCTGTTCATGGTTCAGGGTGGCTGCTGGAGTCTATCCCAGTTCTCACTGGGCCATAGATGGGGTAAACCATGGCCATCCATCACAAGCCACAGAGACAAATGAGGCAAACAGCCATCCACACACACACACACACACACACACATACACATTTTTTTTAAATGCATGCTGAATAAAATAACATGATAACACTAAGAAAAAAAACAAGTCAAATTTCATATTTTCCATTCTTGGTTTGCACAACCATTCAGTGGAGCAGCCACTTCTACCAGTCACATCACCTGCTGACTCCACTTTTATTTAACCCATTCAGACCTGGGGCTATGTTTACAGAAACACTTAAAATCTGCAGTAAATTGCTGAATTCATCCTAATGTTGCCTGTATCAGTGTCAAAAATAGGGAAAAAATACCAAATGTGTCTCATCAGTTCATATTAGGTTAGAAAAGTGGAGTGTGCGCTAGTGTGTGAAAGATGTTTGTAGATCAATAAATGAATCTAAATGAAAAAATACACTACACTGCTTTTTCTGCAGAGCGGTTATTTTTATCTGCTGTTTTTCTAACGGAACAAGAATGAGAATATATATTTTTCTTTTGAGGAGGGTGTTGAAGTGAAATTGTACTCTGTGTTGTCTGTATATTCTGTATATGTTTGCATCTGCAGCAAAACACACATTCATACTCATTTTCTCCCTAAGGTGTGTGCCCGCGCACACACACACATGCACAGACCCTTTGTCAATCTATCTGTCATGAGTGCAATGGTGACTGACCTCGTATCTCTGATTAACTTTACAATCATTTACACGGCGTTAGTGTGTGTGAGTGTCTCCACCGTGTTGAGTCAAGGTTATAGTGTCAGACTCGCTAAAACCCACCTGAAACCTGCTCTCATGACCCAGGTCTATTACCCAGCCCGCTTGGCGCTCATGTGACCCCTGTAGCCTATCCACAGATGGGCACTTAAGCTCAGGTAGTCTGTCAGAGCTGTCACAGCTGCCAGGCTGCAAAATGGACGTCTCGCTTGCACGCTCTGCCTCTGACACATGGTTCGCTGCCGCCTTTTTTTTTTTTGCTGTAATGATCACTGAAATAATCCTCGGGAGTTTTTATCAACACCTGCAACACACTCTTCGCTGTGCTGTTTTTAAAAAGTACGCCGTCGGGCAAGGCAGAGACAAAATGGACGGTGGTGTGAATGCTATGTCCCACTTAGCTGGGAATTTGACTGGTGTTTCATATAGAGAATGCAGATTTCCACCAGTCCTTCAGAGGATTTCTCTG
>JAOWBL010000023.1:13225029-13237307 GCA_028564865.1 Zenarchopterus dispar
CAGTTCAGGTCGCTGTGGTGACTATTCACTTAGGCCTGTCACCAACGGCAAACGAGGTAGAGAGTCACTCTTAAAACCACGTTGCATCATGTCCTCACAGAAGGAGCTAAACATAACATGCAAAAGCTCTCTGAATATGCTCTTTCTATTCTGCAGAGGGAAATCAGTTTGCACACCCAGGACTCTTCCTGGTCACCACAGTAGTAACAGGCCCAGAGCACAGATCTAACAAGCAAGGGAGCTGCACTGCTGCAAGAGACTGCTCCTCAGGTTACACACATGCACAAGTTCAATTCATAATAAATTAAAAAAAAAAAAAAGTGCAAAGGTGCATAGACCTTTTGCAAAGAAGGTCCGCTTTCCTCCTGATATAATGATCCTACATACATTATCTATTTAAAAAAAAGTACCTGAAACAAGTTAGCAACTTTATTCCCACTAAACTGTAAGTATGTTGATGTATGTTTCCCAACATAATTTCTCATCAAAATTAAAAAAAAAAAAAAGTAGCTTCTTGGAAACTATTTTTAAATGTGGACTTGAAGATACGAACAAAAGATTCAGCTCAGAGTTGAGTATCCTATTCCCTTTCTCCCACCCACCATGGTGCCAAAACCTGTATATGTGAATGTGTGTGTGTGTGTGTGTGTGTGATATCAACCGCCCCCATGCCTTGCTGCTCTGTGGTCAAAAAGGTTGTCCGGGCAACGTTTTCTTTCATCACCTGTTCACAGTTGTTCTCTGGGTCAGTGCAAGATGTAGCTGAGGGTTTAGACTTGAGTCACAAAGAACACACACAATATGCTACCATCAACATATTTGACTAAAAAAGCAACAATTATTACTATTTTTTTTTTTTGTAAAACACTAAAAGCTCCAAATGAGGATGATGTTGTTCCTCATTTTTGATTCCTTATAATTAAATCACAAGCTAACAGTGGCAAAAAAAATTATACTTATAAGACCCTGGGAGTGTGTGTGGGTTTGACATAACACCCGGCACTTATTCTGCTGCCACAACTTCAGACATAAGAGCCATGGCATTCTTATTTCAATTATAAGGAGAAATGAAGCCGCCGCAGCACGCCTGTCTTAGCACTTAAGGTAATGTACGTGCACTATAGATGTGCAAAGTCATCGAGATACCTTTATATGGAGAGATAGTCTTTCTGTGCCATCTTCTGCTGTCTTCCTAAATATCAAACAAGGCAATAAGTATAAAAAATTGTCAGTCGCCTTTGTCCTCTAGTTTTCATGCAAATAACGCTATCGACAAACCTGACACTTACGACATAATGAGAAGAAGGTGATGAGAGACTGCGAGCACAAGGGAAAGATAAGTGGGAGGATTGAGAGGAAGAATTGTTCAGAGACAAAATGATAAAACTGAGAGTTAAAGAACGTAGAGTTAAAAAAATAAATAAAAGAAGGAGTAGGGGCAGGGTGTTAGCGGGGGGCACCTCTGTCACATTTTTCTGGAAATAGAGACCATTATGCTGATAGATTGGCCCCTCAGCAAACATGTGACTGCAAAGCCTGGTGGTGGTGGTGAGCAGCTGCATCAGAACACCATGTACAGACACACGTCCAAACACATAATCACACACCACCTTCCACCTCCACAGCAGACTGCACAGACAGTCTTGCATGAATATTTATCAGAGCTCTTCGTAAGTTCACGCATTAGACCAGCATTTCTTTCATAATCTCACGTATCACAGTTTGGCAGCAATTCCGGTGTCCATCTGATTTTTTCTCTTCATCTGTAAGCAGCGGAGTGACCCGCACTGTGGCCCGGTCACATCCCTGGGGAAGCAGGGGCTCGCCGTCTCAAAGTGCTTTCTCAAAGTAATTTAACATTGTCATGTGTTGTCTGCCACAGAATGTATTGTTAAACATTATTGATATGGTTACATATTTCTGCTGTGGTTCATGTCAACTCTAAGATGCATCGGGGAGAACAAGCCACTGTGGACCAGTTGTCCTAACATCTCACAACCTGGAGACACTGCTACTGATTTACCTGAGCGGGCAAGCACTTTTCAGAACCCATAGCAGTTTACTTACCACCCTTGAGTTGGTGTTGAAGATGGCATCATCTACTTATTTCAGCGAGTTCACTCTCACCCACAAGCCAGGTAGCAGTGTGAGGAGAAATCATTGGGCATCATACCACAAAACAATCTGGCATGTAAACAAGACCTATAAGATGGGATTTTAGGAGAACCAGAGGGAACCAAACACTAGTTCAGTCCTGGGGGAACAGATGGAGATGGTGGGGAAATACAGATACCAGGGTGTTCACCTTAACATCAGACCGAATATGCAACTCTGAGGCTTTTTACAAAAAGGGACAGAACAGACCTTTCTTTTAGATGAAGCTTATTTTCTTCCATTTTTTCCCTCGCAGTAAAATGTTGTATATCTTTTATACGTCTGTGTTGGAGAGAGCAATTTTCTTTGCAGACATCTATTAGGGGAGCAGCATTTCAGCCAGCGACTCAAAGAAACCAAACAAACTGATAGAGAAGGCTGGCTCTGTGCTGTGGACTATTCTGGGGCCACGAAGGCTGATTATGCAAAGAAGAATGTCGAAAAAGTTGTTCAACATAATTTAAAACACTGCACCCCTTCGAGAAAATATAATGTCTTCAGTCGAAGAGGTTTTTCAGCAATGCTTCTATAAGAGCCTGTACAGGAAGTCATTTGTCTCTCAGTTTGTTTTTTTCATTCATTCATTCATTCATTCATTCATTCATTCATTCATTCATTCATTCATTCACTGAACTAAATTTATTTCAAATGTAGTTCAGTCCAATCACAGCCCTTTAAACCAAAATCCATCAGCTGTCCTCACGTTTATGCTGCACACAGGTGCATAAACCACTGTTGGCAGCAGAGCTTCCTGTCCTGTGTAGATTAATCACACCGAGAGCAGAATATGTTGTGATTGGACTGGAGTGCTGCTGTTCAGTCCCACACGTTAAACACAAAACTCAAACAATACGCCGTTTGTTTGTTCACCTGTGAAGCCAGACACGGGCTTTTGATTGACCGGAGAGTCGGTTTTCAGTCGTATTGTACGTGTTTGCCTTCGTGCAGGACACGCCATCCTCTGCCCTGCAAAGCTCAACCCGTGCACCCCTGCTCCCGCCGCTTAGTTCAAATTCTATGATTTTTAGTTCGTGTTGGAGAAGATAAAAAGAGAGAAGCAATTTGTTGTAATGTCTACAACGAGCCTCATATTCCCTGCTGTATCAACTTTATGCCACATCAATATGAGCCATGTTGCCTCTGACGTTCAGTAATTACCACTAACTTTGTTATTATCTATATGGGCTTATTTAATAACTGTTTGCTTGAGTTATGTACATAAATACCTGCAACACTGTCTTATAAACTAACAGGCCAATGCCATGCAGCACGTGGTCAGTAGCAGACACAGAGGCAGTGGAAATGCATGCTCCTTGATCCTGCTGCATTGTTTACGACTTTGTTATTGACATGGATCTATACGCTAATACGCCACAACATAAAAACCTTTTAGGGGTGATCAGGCGTTTGGTTGGATTTTATTTTGACAGTTTTCAGTGACCTTAACGCTTGCTGCAGACCAGGCGCTCTCACACCATGGTAACACCGCTCACCGCAGCAGCATCAACCCCAGCAGGACCACGCACTCGGCCTCCAGAAAACACAGGAGCCTGGCGGCGCTCTCCTCTAGCTACCTGCACCTATTTTATTACAGCGACTTGATGTCACAGTACAATGTGGTGGTTTTATCTTCTATATTGTCTTTCCAGTGTGCAGGGTTAACACTGGGAAAGCTTGTATTTTAAACCAAACCTCATCTGTTCTTAACACGAGCCTGGTAGTTGTTGTCTAAGTTTACCCACATTATGAGAACAAAACTGGAAAAAACAAACCTCTTAAAGGACTGAGACCTGCCTCTCAAGAGTTTTAAGTTGCAGTCGACTTGTTTATGTGATTTTAGAGTTTTTATTACTGTGTGCATGGATAGCGTGTACGCGTTATTGAATGAGGTTCTCCATTTCACCTGTACTTTAATTTGTTATTCTTTTGTGGTGCTTCTGCTGCTGTTTTTTTAATGTTTTGTGTGCTAACTATATTTTGCAAAAGTGCATAATTCTGTGTGAAGTGTATTGAGTTTGAATTTAATGAAATATCCCAGAGAAATAAGACAGCTGTTATTGTTATTGTTTAGAGACTGGACAGATGATGTTAATACTGTGATTTACTTGGTTATTTATATTTTATAAGTTATTTGAGCATTATGAAAACTCATGAGGATGTTTTTTAAACTTTCTTTAAAACATTTAGTATTTTTTCTACTCTAGGTGCTTAAAAATACAAATGTCCAATTCTCTGTTTAAGAGCTAAAGCCTTGGAAGATAATGTCTTCCTTTCAAACGAATGCCTCTAGTTCTCTTTTGCTGTCATGTCTTTGATCAGGATGCGGATGAAAATGCACAATTGTGCTTTACAGCACAATTGCAGACGCATATAGCTGCACAGAGAGGTACTCTCCGTCTGGTTTGTCCTTCACTTGCAACAAATCATCAACCACCTCTTCGCAGCGCTACATAACTGCGCTTCTTAACTGAACAGTTTTTAGATTGCAGATACTATTTCAGTATCTGCAATCTAAAAACCCTGAAACAATGAGTCTTCTGTTTTGACTGGCTTTTTCATTTGCCCATCTCATCCTTGTGTTTAATGATGGTGCGACTCATTCAGAATAAAGCTGCAGTTGCCTGCGAATTGGGCTGCGTGGAAAGTAGCCAATGTTCGGTCAACTGCGGCTGCAGTTCCCCATATCTTTATTTTCTCAACTCGTTTCTGGCAGAAAAGCTGTTTTTGTATTTTTTATGAATGGCTAATTAAAAAAAAAAATCCCTACAACAGAATGCTAGTTTGATGGATGAGGGAAGAAAAGGTTTCTTCTTCAGCCACGTAAGAGTTTTGGTTTCTTATGAGGTGTACTTGAGTTTTTATATCATTTTAACATATTAATTTGAATTAGTATGAAAATTTGCCATAAAAATCATCACTTCAGTGATCTACATTTACTTTGCAGTGCTAGTTGCTACGGTAACCAAAATGTAACATAGTTCTCAATGGCAACAGACTGTTCTCTATACCACTATCAGCATGATACCACCACAGCCCTTGATGTTTTGTTTTATTTTGCACTATTTGTGCAAAATGGTCCGAACATAAAGTAGCTTTCAGATCCTTTTCCCGGTCATCTCTTGTGGCAAATGCGTGTTACTTCGCAGCACTATTTCACACACCAGCAACGGCGGAGCTATAGCTCACAGAGCTACAATGGACATGATAGCAGAGACTCAATAAAGTCAGAGGGGAAAAAAGGGAGTGACATGACAAGAGACTGCACAAGAGTAAATCTTGTAGTGCTTCACCTTCACTCCTGAGCAGAAGAACACAAAAGTTCATTTATCCTGCTTTAACTTTAAAGTCAGCTGCCATTAAAGCAGGTGATGCACATTTTCTAGTCAACTGTGTTCCATTTATATTCAAGCAATTTCAAAACTGTATGTTACTCCAACTGTGGAGTAGTTTTGCTAGAAATGCCTTAGAAAGTAAGCAGAATGTGAGAGGTTGTGCAATCTGCAGTATGTGAGAAACACCTAGACTCTGTGGTACTTCTGTTAAATCTCCAGTGTCTAACTGACCACAATATCTTCTGTATTCCTTTCCATAATCCAGCACGCCACCACAGTGGATCGTGACTGGCTTCCAGTTGGGCTGTAGTATAGTTTGCTTTTATGGGAGCATGCTACACTGTTGCCCATAAAGTTACTGCTACATACTGCATTGTGTACCTAAAGTAGTGTGTAGTTTCAAAAATGGTCACAGTTCAGCAGAGTCAGCGTGAATGTTTTAGTGGTTAAGACGAGACGAGATGGGCAGTTTCTATGGTTCATGCAATGTTAACTGGTCCGGCTGCTATGTTCACCGTGTGGGTAATGGAGCAAACGGCGGGTGAGACGGGAAGGGCAAACTGATGAGAAATTAGGTCATTTAGTGTCATCACATCACTTGTGCAATGTTCGGTTTAATACACGCCTTTTGTTTTTCTTCATCAGGAATGCTTTGACTCGCTGTGGGACTTTTTAATGGCCTCATCATTCTGAATGATCATTGGAGTTACACAGTGCTTTGACTAATATAATCTCTACCCTGGGGGTGTGAGTCTGTTGAGTGTGGGTGTGTGTGTGTAGTTGTGTGTTTGTGTATATGCAGCTGCAGGGTACTGTGTGTGAAAGGCAGTGAAATAATAAGATTGTAAATTTTGTGATAGTGTTTGGATTTAAAACAACATGTACGTGTGTGAATACGTAAAATGTGTCCAAGGTTTCCATGGAAATCTCAGTGGGAGAGAGGAACTTTTGTTTCAAAATCCTCCCATTTCGACTGTGCACAGCAGAGTGAGCGTACTCTGGAGCGCATTGCTGCATTTACATGATCAATGCTTATTATGAAATATCTGATATAGCTGGTGCATGTGTGTATATCTCTGTGTCCATCAACTGTTCCTGTACGTGTGCACGTTGAGGCCTATTTTAATTGTTGCCATGGAAACAGAGTGCTGCCAGAGAAGTCCAGATTCAAAGAGGGCATCTCTTTCTCTTGACTATCTCACTCTATAACTCTCGTTCCTCCAATCTGTCTTTCTTGTTCTTCCTCTTCTCCTCTGTCCCTCTCTCTCTCTGTCTAATTTTCTCTCCTCTCCTGCTTGTTTCTTGTGCAGTTTCTCTCTCATTTTCTTCCCTCATCGCCTTGTCACCGCGGTATATCCACGTGCCTCTTATCGTCTTTCCCTCCTTCCTTGCCTCCCACCTCCCGATCCTTCCTGCAGAGTGCCGTGCAGCTGACTATTAACACAGGGACCTGTAATTAGAGCTGACGAACCTCCAGCAATTAGTTTTCCCAAAAGAAGATGTTCTGTCATCTGCACATTCATCCCTTTATCCCTCTTTCAATCTTCTTCTTGCGTTTGCCTGTTCTCTGTCATTTCTTTTCATTATGACTGTCAGCTTTGTGGGGTGGATATTGTTCGAATGTTTTTGTCCGTCATTGTACCTTCAATCTGCCTTGTAAACTGCAGTCAGATATGAGATGTACCCATAATGCACCACACAAGTTTGTAAGCAGCAACACCCCCAGCATCTATGCTATCTCTTCACAAAAAAGTGAGCATCTATTCACACCTCCACTTACTGTACGCTGGTGAACTCAAGAGGAATCATGACGTCCCACTCAGTCAGATGTAAACATGCTTCTTTGCCTTACATGTTTTGCTACCAGTGTCTTTTTTCTTTTGTAGGCCTTGTTCGTTTTCCCCTTTTCACAGGTTCACCTAGTCCTCCCACAATTCTTCATCCTCATTAATGAAAAGCTCTATAAATAAACACAGAAAAGAGGGAGAACGAGCGAAAGACACGGTCAAGCAGAACACGGGAGGGAGGTGGGAGGAATGAGGTCTGGACAGACAGCAAATGACTGCGAGTGTTAAAGTAGGCCAAAGGGGGCTGAGGGAAGAGAGGGGGTATCATATCAAAGCTTTGCGAGTTGTCAAGAGTTCTTCCGCCGTCAATCACTTAATCAATTTCGGCGTCAGCCAGTTTGTCTGCATCCCGGCTGGGTGCGTCGCTCATCTCGCTCCAGACAGTTTGTCAGTCAGCCGGCGCTGACGTGGAGTCATCTTTCCCTCATTTGCCCCTTCTGTCATTTGCATTCACTCGCTGCGTTTTTCCTCTTTCCTTCCCCCTGTTGCTCCCTTAATTTTTCTTCCTGCTCTTGTTTTCTGCCCTTCTGTCAAGAAATCAGCATAGCATTTATAAGGTATACTGCAATGCTGCGCTACGACGTTGTCCATAAATTATGGATTCATATTAGAGAATACAAAAACCATGTACCACTGGACCACGTGTTTGTGTGTGTTTGAATGCCATTTATGTGTAATTTGTAGCCACTGTTTTATTTAAAGCCTGCTCTCTCATTGGATATATTCATTCATGTTTTCATGTCAACAATTCTCTGTATTAGGCTGATGCTGAATTATATGTTAACTCCTGTTCTTCTCTCTTCATCTCCTCATTTTCTTGCTTTGTCAAACCCCCTCCTTTCCTTGTCTTCTTCTTTTCTATCTCCATCTCTTTCTGCTCCTTCCCTCCACCTTCTCTGCCCGTACAGGTATTAGTCCCCCACTCCTACACCATGCCTGTCTGCGGACGCCTCAGCTTGTCCCTCACTCACAGCGATGCTGGGGCAGGCTTTTCCGCCCATGTGGTTCCCCGGGAACAGGAACGAGCCCGAACCCTACATCCGCCCATGCCTTCATCACTTCACCGGCGCACAAGCACCTCTCTCTGCCTGCCCCTCGTTTTCCTGATGCTCTGCCTTCTTCATCTACCCCCGGCCTGCCACTCACGGAGAGAGAAGGGCGGGGGAGGCGGTGGCGGCCACTACGTTCCCATCCCCCAACCCCCACCGCACCACTTGGCCCTACCCAACATTTTGCGCGGGCTCAGCATTGCTGTCGTCTTGGTGGGCAACTCCAGCGAGGTGGCACTGGCGGGGGCGCGAGAGAAGGAGGACTTCCTTCACATGGCGCCCAACGTGGAGGTGCTGACCATGAATGAGACTGACCCTAAAAGCATTATCAAGAGCATCTGTGACTTAATGACGGAGCACTGGCTGCAGGGCGTGGTGTTTGGAGACGACACTGACCAGGAGGCCATCGCTCAGATCCTGGACTTCATTTCAGCCCAAACTCATATCCCCATCCTTGGAGTCCGTGGGGGCTCTTCCATGATCATGGCTGCCAAGGTAGGAAACTTCCACCCATTAGAAAAATAAATAAAAGATTTCTTTTTAAACTGTAACAGTACCTGGTTGAAGAAGTATGCGTAGGTGTTTTGACTGTGAGAATATCAAGAGACACTGACTTGAAAATGGCTCAGTAATGAGAAATGTCGGGTACTTACCGCGGTCACAAGATGCAAAACAATACTTACATCTCCATTTTAATTCACAGTCTCATTATTGGACATCAAATATAGATGGCAGATCTGTCCTCCAGCCTGAAATCTCTAGTGGATTTCATTTCGATTAGCTTTAGCTTGCTGTCAGTCACAGCTTTGATTACACCACCATACAGTGTCCACTTCAATCAGCAACAGATTAGTTGAACTGCATTATTCACACACACTCCACCACTATGGACACTTTGCTTACTGGGTGTCCAAAACTTTAATGGGATCTGCCCGTGCTTCATACTTTTGTTAGATTCAGTGTCCCTCTCCCTCTCCTTTACAATGGCTCAAAAATACAGTATTAAAAACAGAGAAACACTTAATTTTATTCACTTTTTGTGTGTCAAAAGACTCTTATGCATAGTATTTAAAAAAAGCATCAAATAGAGAGATATAACTGAATGGAGTGACATGTTTATGTGTTTTTTTTTTCTGTACCGTCATACTCGTTCCATATTAAGTGAGTGTGCAGAAATACAGACAGGCATGTGAAGCTGTGGTGCCTGACTTGAAACATAAACTGTCAACTGAGCTCATGCCAGCGACAGGACCAGCTGGAGATTGCACCGGGACGGAGGACTAGATCTCTGCCTGTTTACGAGGCCTTGCCTAATGGGATAAAGCGATCTGCTGCTGCTATATCTGTGTCTGCCTGAGATCTGGATTTGGACATTCATAAAATCAGCTTATTCAATTTGTGCTTTCTGTATAAATCTGAAAGAACTGAAAAAAAAAGAAAAATAGCCAGTTAGGGAAATTGTGCTTATTCATGCAGAGATTCAAAGATCGACGAAGACATCCAATTTCCTCCCCCGCTGAAAATCTTCTGGTTGATCTTTGACTCAGGATTTCAGGCAGGTTTGACGTGTCTAGTTTTGACTCTCATTCACCTTAAACGCAGCGATACCGTGCGCCGCCACTCCGGTTGCTCTCCTTGCGGTGCAGTACTTGCAGGACTGTGTCAGGTATGCCTAGAGTCAAGTGTTAACTGAACGTAGTGTGACTCCCATCCTCATCGAGTCGCGGGCTTATCCCTGCCGTCTTTTTCTCCACCTTGTCATCCTTGAGTTCGTCTGCTGACCCTCTGATGTCAACAGGACCTTGTACCAGCAGAGAGATGAAGTGCAGTGACACGCAGGAGCAGCAGCCACCACTGAAGCTTCCCGCTCTGTTCCCTCTCATTACAGCTCTGAAGGGAGAACTGGCAGGAAACCGTCCACTCCCATTTAAAATTACACTCATAAATGCACAAAGACTTGAAACAGCACAGGCATTAGCTTGCTGTATGATCCCTCACACATACACAAACCTTTTTCTCACCCGGTTTCCTCTGTCCCTGTGCTGCCTGTACCTTTACTCCAAACGGAACAACCTAAAAACGTAAATCTCCCAGAATATTTGTCCTTCCCTCCTAATGCATGTACTGCTGCATTACTTTTTGGAAAAAATGTTTGTGTTTTATCGCATTAAAAGGTTCGGGCATGCGGGAAAGGCAGGGCAGCAGTGGGAACTCAACAGATACTTTGGCTTATGTGACAGGGACAATATTATTTATTAAGCACGTGTGCCGTAAGTGCATCAAGCAATAGGGAGGAGTAGTATTTTTTTGGTAAAGGTTTAAGTGGATTTCCACGGCCACGAGCCAGCCTTTACCTCTCCCGTGAGCTTCTTCCTGGATGCAGCGTGACCCTGGAGAGAGAGAGAGGACCGGCTCGGTCTCCAAACGGATTTGTGTCTGCCTAATGGACTGAGACAATGGAGTGGCAAAAATACGATAGAGAAGGATCAGAGGGATGGAGAGAAAGAGACATGTGGGAAAGTAGAGTAATTGAGATAGTGAAGCCAGAGTGAGATTGGGTAGAAGAAATTGTGCTTTGAGATGAAAGTGGCTCGTAAAGGAGAGGCTGGACTTGGTTGAGGGGTTTGAACCTGATCAGAGGAAGCTCAGATGGGGTTGTCTTTTGGAGGAGTTGGGCAGTTGAGTGTAGAGGGAAGTGGAGGAAAGGGGGACAGCTTGACGTCAGCTGGAATGGGAGGTAGGAGGGGAGGGAAAATGGATGTCTGAATGTGAGCAGCAGATTCTTTCAGATAGAGAGAAAGTAGAAAGAGAAAACCAGAGGAAACTTTTCTTCTTTATGGACAGCAGGGATTGAGATAAAAGGATAGCATAGCTGCGGAAGACAGAATGAGAGGCAGGTTTGCAGACTGTAAGATAAATTGGGGTAAGGCAGTTTGCGTTTTTTTTGAGTGAGCATCTCAAGGAAATGGACTGATAAAGAATAGGAAATCGGGATTGCAACATGAAGTGTTTATCTTATGGCCATACTCCATCACACACAAATGTGTGCACCCGTCAAGACTGAAGGCCAAATGCTGCTATTACAGTCGGCAAGACAACCCCTTCTTTTTCATTACACAACGAAGGAAAGATGATAACAGGGTGCGACACAGAAGGCGGGGGATACAACATTTGGATTTTTAGACACGGCTGAAAAAGAGAAGACTTTTTAGCACTTGTACAAGATAGCTCCATAAAAAGTACCCTCTTCAGTGGAAATACTGTAGTGGTGTGTGAAGAGTCAGGTCGAATCATAATCAGAATAATATTCTCCTGCTGTCTCATAAATGATTCTTGGTTTTGAAACAAAAAGCTTTACCATTATAAACCAGTAGAAGATGCAGTCTCGCATTCAGTTCAGCAACGTTAAAGCAACACAAAGGGGTTTGTTCATATGAAAAAAAAAAAAAAACAGTTTTAATTTTATTTGAAAGAATATGCTATTATTTTGGGGAAGTGTTGTGCAGATCCCATGGTCTTCTGTCCCTACTATCGCCAAACATCACCCAAAGTAGCTTTAGATTCCCTTCTAGTGACAAATGCTCATCACTTTTCACCAATAGTTCACACATCAACAACAATGAAGATAGATCGCAGAGCTAAAGTGGACATCATGACAGAGGGAACTAAAAAGATAGGGTGACCATGAGAGAGACCAAACAAGAGTTAATCCTGGACAGTGTTAAAAAAAAGCAGCTGAAACTCTGTGCCTATGGGATACCTTCTGAGCTTAAAATTTGAGCTGTTCCTCTATGCCCCTTTAAACAAGATTAATATAATAGTTTGCGCCAGAACTGTGGATGTAGCTCAGCAGTATAAAATGGGATTACACAGATACCACACCCACTGTATGTCTG
>JAOWBL010000023.1:13237505-13249542 GCA_028564865.1 Zenarchopterus dispar
AGTTTGCGCCAGAACTGTGGATGTAGCTCAGCAGTATAAAATGGGATTACACAGATACCACACCCACTGTATGTCTGCATACTCTTGCCAGTGGGAACTAGTACTGTGGTTAGTGTGGAAAAAAAGTGAGCTTCTATAACTTGAAAGTATGAGAGTTAAATAGATGGAAGTAACGGCAGGAAGAAACCAGGCGGCTCCAGTATTAACAAGAAATGAAGAAGAAGGCGGAGGAGGAGGAGAAGGGAGCGAGATGGATGGAGGCAAAGGCCACTCACATCTATATCAATGAATACGATCGGTGAGGGAGGGTTGGGTGGTAAGTAAGAGGATGAGTGCGCTGAGTGCATGGTCACATGACTGAGGGAAGAGAGAAGGAGAGAGGGGAAGGTGGAGTGACAAAGAGTGTGCGCTCGCAGCAGGTGTGTTGCCATCTATCCATGGCTGATGGTACTTAAAAAGTTGCTGCTCTGCTCTGGAAATCACAGCCTAAATGGAGGAGGGGGATGAAGGGGAGAGAAAGATGGATAGAGCACAGCTGTACTCACATCTGTGAAAGACAGGATAAGACAAAGGAGGAGGACAAGATGGAGAAGGAAGAGGAAGTCATCCAACAGTGTGTGCTCCTTTGTGTGTGTTTCGTTATGGAGCCAACATGGCTGTAGTTGCCAGTCTCTTCTCAGTAGCAGTTTCCAGCACCTCCCTGCTCGCGGTTGCTCCACAGTGTCTGTTGGACCGCAGTAATCAGTATGATCTAAAGCTTTGGCTAATGCTCATAATATCAAGACGTGGGGAGCTATTTTCCTCAGCTTGTCTAGAAGGTATGGCTTTGTCGTGGTACAAATAGCTTTAGCTGTCGTAGATCACCCCGGGGCCGGTGCACTATAACTACAGAGAGCTAATCCAGGAGAGGATGCTGCTGCTGCTGCAGATTACAGGAAAGATACCATCTACTCATGTTTGCATAGGATTTAAATGCAAGATTGTCAGAAATTAATGAAAAAAGGGAAAGCAGCCAACTTAGATGACCTGAGGGAAGCTACAATTAAAAACATGAATAACATTTGCACATTTAAAACATAGGCAGATCCACACACACAAATACCACAAGCACACTCACACATGTGTATTTTTATTAACAATATATACAGTAAGACACAAGCTGCAAAGTGATTTAATATGTAGATATTGAACATCCACTGGAAGTAACTGAGCTATGTCAGTGAAGTGTGGTTGCAGCATCACCTTCACCAAGCTCTCCCACACACAAACGCAGAAATCTGACATCTTTTGTGTTGCTGGCAGCCTTCTCCGGGAAAAACCAGCAGGATGTAATCAATTAACTTTTGCCCAAATAACTCAGGCTTTTCATCGTTTCAAATGTGGTCGTTTGCCTGTGGGTGTCCAAGCCCTTTGTAAGAAGAAAGAGAGCGATTTTGTGTCTGAGCACAGACACAAAATGCCGTGAATGCGTGTGTGTGTGCTCATACTTCGGAGGGAACAGGCTCAATGATCGTGTAGAACTGGTGTTGAACTGTGTCCAGGGATAATTGCTGTGGATGTGGGAAGGGGGGGGGTTGTGTAAGCCCGCCGAACCACTTAATCACAGCACAGGGGTGAATTCAATGGAGCAATTAATGTCCATACCTCATTTTCTCCAGAAACATGTTCTTCCTGTCCTCGCTCTTCAACCAATAGCCAGTTGAAGTGATTCTTTGTAGATTTTTGGTAACCTAAAATCAACTTCTTTGGTTGTGATTTTCCCTCTGGAGTACTACGCTGCCTTCATCCTCTTGAGGTTTTAGTCCTTTTGGTTGAACATAAATGTGTCTGCATTTATATTCTCAATTAATGTCCTACAATAGCACCTATTGTTGTAGTAATCACTGAGGTCCTGTACTCTATTAATGTAATGTGCTGCTCAGCTTGGCAGCACCACGTCCTTGCTAAAACATAAATGCAATTAGGAGCATTTGTAAACGATAAGAGAATTATAAGTGAGGGTTCTTCTGCTTCATGTCTCTTGGTGTTTTTCTTTGTGGTGTTTTTCTTTGCTCTTTCTTTGCCTTTTGCTCTGCTCTAGTCTCTTTTAAATCCCTCTTTTTTTTGTAATTGTTTCGTTCCTTCCTGGATTTTGAATCCAGTACAGTTAAGTAACTCCCTTGTAATAGCATGTTGATATACCCTTTCATTCAAGATGTGTGCTGTTGCTTTATTTTGGTTTTAAATGTAATAGCATCTGTTTTTCCACAAACATAAAGGATGGTATATCTTTGTTTTTTTATTCTATAATGGAAGATAATGCATCAGCCCATGCTTTTTCTGTTGTGCTGACACAAGCAGCAGCATTAACTTCACTTAAAGGGCCAACTTAGCCGCAGAAGCAGAAATCCATCTTTCTATAGAAAGATGCTTATTTTCCAGTGATGGATAAAAAAAAATCCCAATATTTCTTTCATCTTACCTTCTCATTGTCCTGGTTTAGAAAATGTGATATCCCACTGTGTGTGCTCCCCTTTTCTGCAGCGAGAGGGAGATAGGAGGCGATAGAAAAAAAAAAAATGTCAAGAGTCCTAAATTTATGCGCCCTATTTTCCAACCCTGTTGGTCTCAATTTACCCTGGCCACTTAACTCACTCTATAACTTTATGTTTTACACCTCACCCTCCCTGAACTGCCTTACTTTCACCTTGCACATCTCACAGAGTTTTTCTCTCCTCTTTTTCATTGCTTCTCACAGGACGGTACTGTACGTATGTACGTATGAGGCGATTACTCCAACAGCGCCATTATTTATGTGGAAAGTGCTCAGTTTCAAAGAATGTAAAGCTAAATATGCATGGATAGCATGTATGATGAGAGACTGCTCAAAGGAGGGTTTTAACCAATACTAAGAAATCAAAACGTATGAAAAAACCTTACACAAATGCAACTCTTTTGATTGGATTACTTTGGAGATGTGATGAATAAAATTAGTTATTAGACCAAGAAAATGGCAGATAAAGAGCAGATAAATGTAGTGGTTTGGGCTGCTACAGCAGCTAAAATATGAATTACCATAGCTGGTTGGACTGAAAATCAGCTCCCAAACATGCTGCCAGTGGAAATTATTTTCATTAAGCAATGATCTAGGTAGAAGTTCATAGTATTCAAGGTGCCCATGATCTTGTTACTCCACTGCGAGTGTAATAATGCTTCAAAGATGACTGAGCAATGACCTGGCCCCTTCTGACTCTCCTCCAGTTTAAATACTAATGACAACTTGTGGTTTGTTCTCTGTCTTGATAATTACAGAGAGGGAAGACAAAAGTAATTGAGATAGCTGGGCCAGTGAAGGTTGAGGACGAGCAGATTAAGAAAATGACGGCGTCAATAAATGAAAGGTTCATGTGTTGGTCACTTAGTATGTTTTCAGAAACACCAAAATGTTGTTCAATTGTCAAATCTTTACAGATTTTTAAAAAAATCTAAAATCTCTGTAGAGTAAATGTCTCTGACAAAGGTCAGGTTCATCCAATGGCAGCTCTCATGAGGGAGGGAGACACATTTACAGCTGACTTACAGTGGTAATCCACCCTCCTTGCTTCTTGTTCTTTGTGTTTTTCTCGACCACCTACTCACTCGCCTCCACATACCTCCATCTTTTGTGTGTTTGTATCGGCCCAGATGTCAATTTAAAGTTTAAACTTTGCAGAATTTTCTAAAACTACTGATATTAATGTAAAAACAAACAAAAGAAAACATAGTTTATCCCTCAGTGGTCCAGCCTGAACTCCTTTAATGTTTTGCCTCTCTGCTTCATGCATCCTCTCTCCTCCCCTCTCCTTCCCTCCTGCATGCCCTCTTTTTCTTAATTGTCGCTTTCTATCCCCCTGTCTACGCCTCCCTTCTACACCAGCCCTTCATTCAGGTCTCCTGATTCCCTCCAGACACACCTGTACACGCTCTGCTCTCTTTTCCCAACTGCTCCTTCTTCCTCTCTTCTACCCCTCGCTTTGACTACTTCTCCTGGCACCGCGGCTACCACCACGATCTGCAAACATTCCTCTCTTCTTCCTCTCCTTCTCTGGCCTTCATTATTCCATCTTTCCCCCACGCGGACCTTACGCCAACCCTTATTAACCTTATCTTTGCCTGTGTTCGCGCTGCTTTGGTGGAGAGGGACCGGACCTCTTTCTTTGCCCAGGCTGAGACGAGTGCTTTTCCACAAAGCGCGGCAGCATATATGGCAGAGAGACGACACAAAGAAAGTTAAAAATTTGTAAAGTTAATTACTGTCTGCACAGACTGTCCATGAGAGATGAAAAGCACGCTCGTCTTCTTTAACCTTTAACGCAGCTGTTTTCCCTCCGACTATCTATGTCTGTCCAGGTTTAAGTTTCTGCCACTCTTGTTCGTGTTGATGGGCGGTGAGATTATTGTTAACAAACTTGGACAGATTCAGTCCCAACAACACCCACTGTGTTCCTGTGAGAAACAGTTGAGCGAAATTTCACCATGTCCTCCTTGTTAGCAAGTTGAGATCAACGTGTCAATCAAAGGTGAGGACAGTAATGGTTTAACATTCTTAAATCATTGCTGTTTTCATTTAGTTTAGTTAGAATATTCACTTTATTTCTTTTTTGAAATGGAGCTTATATACCTATACTGACTTTTTCTCCATGTGCTTTATTAAGCTGCCATTAGTGCTGGTTTATGTATGACCATGCGTTTCAACCTGTAAAATCATTGTATTTTTATGAGTGTAAAATATTCAGCACTTTTAAACTTTTAGTAAGTGTCAGTATAAATCAAATTGCTGTTGAACATGACGCTGAAGGGAAAAGCCTGTTCCCTGGGAGTGGAGGTGAGTTTATTTATCTTCACTTTGGTTGAGAGCGTGCAGATGGAGAGGTAGAGTTTGAGACAAGAGGATTACCGCATGAGTCACGCCGCTTGTCACGACGGGAAAGAAATCCTCCAGGTTTTTAGCGAGGCTGTCATCAAACTTATTTGGAAATGAACTGAGGAAACAAAACTCATTTCAGTTTTAACTCAGTACACGGTTCAGAAAAAAGCCAATATTCTTAGTTCAGTCGCACTAAGAAAAAGGAGATAAAAGATAAATAAAATAATGTTTTAAGGTGTTAAAAACAATATCGATTGAAGAGACAGAAGAAATGAGGACATTTGATCATATTCTGGTGTCATAAATCTCATAGATTCACAATGAGGGACATGAGAATGAGCGATAACATGGTGGTTAGTACCTCTGTTTGGTTGAGGTCTCCTGAGCGTGGAGTTTGCATGTTCTTCCAGTGCTTGCAGGGTTTTTTTTTCAGGTTTCCTTTTTTAGCCCAAGAAACATCCATGTTTGGCTAGTTTGTTATTCTAAATGGACCACAGGACTATGAGTGCATGTGGTTGTTTGTCTAAAAGAGGTCCTGTACGATGTCCAGGGTGCATTATGTTTGAAGAAAGCTGGGACGGACTCCAGCAGATGTCTTTGATCCTGATTAGGAATAGACAGGTGTAGGTGATGCTGGAACATGAGAACCGGTTTTAAAAAAATAGTTTGTCCTTGAAGCTCCTTGCTACCCCTCTTGAAACAAGAGGAGCACGAAGAGAGAAAATGTGAAAACAAGATAATAAAGAGGAATTAAAAAATGAAAGAAAAGCTAATAGATAGAGGGATAGTGTGGTGAGGCGGTGTTGGGGGGGAAAAAAGAGGCTGAATGTGGGGGAATGTAGCTGCAAGACCAGGATGTACTTTGGTGAATTACTCAACGGTGCTGAGCCAAGCTGGCCCTCATCACAGCCACACGCAGGGACGTGCACAGCAGCAACACATGGGCACGCACTTGCACACACACAGCAGCCTATGCATCATACCAACATGTTCAGATGTGCTCCTTCTGACCCACTGTATAAAAATGACTCAGCCTGGACCCCCTCTGTGCTGAGTGTGGTCACACAGAGGACTTTCATGCTTAATTCTTCTGTGAGCTCCTCATCCTCTTTCTGCGTGGTCATTATGATCTAAATGCTCAAATTGAGTAATATATCTAAATAGTGAGTATATTATGCTCCACTATATATCTCAAAATAAATATAATGAAACCACAGGAGCAAACAAACTTTCCCAGTAGTCTTTTATTTTTCATCTAGAGTCATTCGTTGCAGAACTTGCATTATGTGGAAGCGGCATTGTTTGTCTTTCTTCTTGTATAATTGCAACTAATACCAAAGAAAAACATATTTGCTCACTTTTGAAAATCAGGCACCTTACATTAATGGGTTCTTAGCTAGAAGAGCATACCTTGAGGTCAAAATAAAAAAGAGAAAAAGTAGGAAAACAGGAACTATCTTTTTGCTCAACCTCATTCTGTCTCGTTGCATTTTTTCCGTCTGTATTTTTTTTGTAATCTCAGCTGCTGTGGCGTTCTCCTTCTCATCTCTCTTTCTCACATCATGTGAGCTGAGGCAGAGCGAGCTCCTGTGATGAATGTAAATGTTTCCCCTCCCCTACCTTGTTCTCCTAAATTACAGCAAGCACCGCCTCCCCTTAAGTCTTCACTCCCTCAGTCTGCCTGCATTTACCCACGAGCCTGCAGTTGGTCCTCGCACGTCGACCGCTGGGCAAGCTGCCCGGCCTCCACTATCTATGCAAACACATTTGAAGATGCAGTATACTGATATATAAGTCACATCTGACAACGTGACAATATTGTTTAAAAAAGAAAATGAATGCACCTCCGGCATGCATCCTTCTTACTCTGTGGACGCTATCATTGACTCACGGAGGCCTCGAGTGCGAGAACACCCTGAATATTCTTTGCTCTTTTATTTTCATCTTCTTATTCATCATTGTCAGGAATAGGTATTAATGTATTTGAGTGTATGCAAAATTACTTTACAAGTCTACCACTCTTAGATAACACAGATATCTGAAATTGCACTAAGAATGAATTTCAAAAGTACAAAAGCGGAATGAATAAATAAAGAAACTGAAAAGAACAGCCATGTCTAAACCAGTTTCTCTTTGTTTTTCATCTCACCAGAGTGTCCTACTACTTCTTCCTTGCCATCAACTCTTTACGTACAATAAGCACTGATAAGGCATCAGACATGTATGAGTTTACTTAAGCAGTTATTTCGCTGTCAAGATGCTGATCAAGGTAAATTAAACCCATAATGGGCTCTGCAGGGGGCAGCCCACAATACAAACATGTGCTTGCCTTTGTTTATCTTGTTATTTCATTCTTACAGCTGCTGAGTGAACCTCGTCCCAGATATCTAAAGCAGCAGGCCACCATGCTCATGTCAGCACTACTTTCTTTGTCCATCTGTCCGGTAGCTGCTGGGATAAGATGAGGGATGTATCTTTTGGCCTGAGTAGTTATTAATTAAAAATCTTCTGTTTTATCTGTATAACATAGGAAAACAGGAACTATCTTTAACTTTAAACTATCAGGTCAATCCTCTTTTCCATTCTTGAATATGTGTTATTGGCTGGAGCTACAGAGGTTTAAGAGCCGACTTGACTACAGCTGTGAAAAAAAAAAGAAACATGAAAACCTGTTTCACTCAAATCAAATACATTATTAGTTATTAGAATCTCTTTTTAATACAAAAATGTCCACATTAAAGAGCAACAACAGTGTCATGCCATTATCATTATAACCATTAGTTTTTATCATCAGTAAAATAAATTTCATTGGTGATGTAGTAATTTGCATTTATTGTCGATGAGTCCAAGCTCTTCTCTGACTTCTCCTTTTCCTTCACCAAAAAATTCCTTGCTTGAGCAAAATCTGACTTTCTTAATAGACTTTTATTGACATGAGACAGTGGGGTGCTGATGGAGGATTTCAAACAATGCAGTAGGCTAATAAACAGATGGCTGTGTGATAGGACACCAACTGTGCTCATGCTAACATCCCAAAATGTAAGCCAACATCAATAAATGTAATGTTATGTGTTACTTGTCAGAGCGTTGTTTGTGTTCATGCTTTTTTTTTTTTTTTAGCAGTTTATGATGTGGAACTGTCCACAGAGCCACATCTCCACCCTGTTACAATAGTCTTTCTTTTATTTTCCAATGACTTTGTTCGACAGGAGCACAGAGGAGAAGGTCGACGTGTTGCCCTCAGAGTAGCTTCACATGCGCTTGTGTTATTGCACTCCAAAATCTGATTTGTGGGATGCAAATTCTGAAAACAACTTTTTTTTTCTGTATGAATGAAAGGTTTGTAAATCTATTTCGGTGTCCACTTAAATGTATGTTGGTAAGAGAAGAGCATGGAGATATTTCATCCTCTCTTTATGAAAACACAGTTGCTGTCCTGTTGAATTCAACAACATTGTGAAATATATTTTCACCTTTGGGTGCACGACTTCGGTCATAAAGGCATATCCCTCAGCTGTTGTTAGACACCGCAAAGCAATCATTGGATCAAATTACTTAGTCAAGATCGCTTCCTTTTAAAGTGTAGACATTTATATGTCATAAAATGCCACAGCTTTGATGACACGAAGCGTTCAGGATTTAAGGATGTGTTAGCAGCGTGACTGTCAGTAATCACAATTTTCTCTCAATCCAGTTGATTTCCTTTCTTTAAGCAAATTTAAGAAAGTCAAAACGTTTGCCAAATGTTGGCTGGTGGAGCTAACGGCCACGGGCAGTCGGTGGTCTCAGTGTTCACCTCCAATAAATGGAAACAAAACAATCACAAGAAGAATAAAAATCATTTAATGACTACTGAGGTGAGAAACCCCAGAGTTCAACCTGTGTACTGTCATTTTACTTGAAAACAGGAAAACAGGAAAGTGTTGTCTTTGTTTAGATTGGACTCTGACACCACTGTTAAAGTATTAAACCAATAGTAGTGTACTTGATAAGTCAGGAGCGTTGTTGTGTTGCAGAGGTATGTCCAGACTATTTTGTGCCAGAAATCTAACGATGGTACGAAGTTGTCACTGATGTGAAAGCAAGAAAAAGCCCTGGAAACGCCCTCCATCTATATTTCCCGGCAGAATATATTTACAAAGCTCAAGCATGGGACACGTTGTGGGACAAGTTTGTAAAACTGAGCAAACCTGCTAGGTGATTTAAGCTTCTGCGTGGATTCAGTGATGTGTGTGTGTAGTGCTGCTGGAATCCTGGACCGTAACCTGTGTCATGCTGACATGCACCTCCCCAGAAAGAAAATAAACTGAGATCAGATGGATAAATAGATAGCTGCAATGCCAGTAAAGGTTACTGTTGTTCAGCATTTATTAATTCCATTTCCTTCATTCTTATGTCTGAAGCTGATTAAAGAAGTAAACGAAAGGAAGCGGAGCACCGCAAGCTGCAGCGTTGGGCCAAAGAGCCCAGACTGCCATCTATATTTGGCAGTGTAATTACAGAGCGCACAAACACAACAACACAAGCATAAACATCGGTGATGATGGCTCATATGTAGGCTACGTTCATATGTTGCACAGAAGTAAAACTCACATGTCTGTTGGGTTGTAAATAAAACCACGCTCATGTCTCTATTAACCTGTCTCATGTGTGGCTCTTCGTTTACAGTCAGAAAAGTGTCATGTATTTACTTGCACAATCTATTTTATATGACTAACATTGCCTTAATAATACGTGCATAATTACATGGATATTCAAAGAAACTTTTGTGATATGATATTGTGACAGGATGGAGCTAAATAAAGAGGAATCAGTGATAGCTTTTGAACCAAGGTCAGTGGGTGGGCATAGACTTCAGGGGTGCCTGATCGTATCAGTTAGCTACCTCTGGGTTTGAGCTTCACTCTTCTGCAGGAGTTTCTGTATCAAAAATCACTGTCCTACATGTCTTCTTGCTGACTCGTGGTATCTGGTACCACAAACAGAGCAAACAGAAGTGTTTGTCCTGATGATGGATGATGTTACGAAGTGTACAAAAAGAGACCGTAAACCATCACCTCACACCAATGCTTCTTGTACTGTGTGCCAAGACTGCAGGAGATTTTTATGCACTAACCTGCCTTGGCACACAATTTGTATTTTTGGAAGCATTTGAACGATCAGAATTATTATTTTTTTTTGTAAAACTAATTGTAATCAAATCTAAGACATGTGATGTACCTCTGCTCACACCAGTCAAACAAATGTCTCACCTGTCTGGAGAACAAGGTCTGTAAATAAACTCTTGGTTTCAGTCGTGTCCTTGGCAACAATAACTGATGGGTTTGCTGCAGCTGCAAGACTTCAGACCATTTTCCCTGAGAAAGCTGATACCTTACATAAACTTCTGTCATGAAGAAATTTCACAGCATTTCTTTAGTAATTATTGTTGGTCACATGACATTATTTGATAAGATAAGTAGGAAAGAAGACAAACTGTTCAGGCTCCAAGACGCACCCCCCCCAGCATGTTATGCTCCCTCCTCTGTGCTTCACTGCTTGCATGATATTTTCATACTGGGATTAGTGACTTTTTTTATACAGTGCAAAATGCAGCTTCACCTCAATCAATGCAACCCTAGTTTCATCAGTCTACAAAACATCTTTTTTCAGTAAGGCCTTTCTGCTGCTTAGAGTGGACCCTATGCTGCATGAAAGCATTTACTGCACTTCGTAAATGGTTTAAGCTAGACACTTGTAGGAAGGGCCTGTAAAAACTAAACAGTAAGCGAGTTTCTATACGTGGTGATCTGGGGTAAAATCTAGGAGGGTGAAATTGTAACAGGGCTGACCTTCTCCTCAGTCCATTAGATCACAGTGTCGGTCCCGGCAGGATTAACTGACTCGGAAAACTACCACTCTGTAGTTGTGCCATTTCTACCAAGTGGGGTGAAGTGGTACTACTGCTGTCACTTTTGCTTTTTGCAACCTCCAATAAATAAAATAAGATAGCAGGGAAGAAGAGAATGAAAGAAGAAAAACAAAATGAAACAACAAGATCAACACTGAACAACATAAAATCAACATCAACACTGATGGTGTCGGCGAATGAGAAAAGACTCCTCACATTCAGAGGGGACACTGAGACAGTTGAACAAGATCATCTGTGGCCTACAGCACATCTAATCAGCACTGGATCAGCAGCATCCTCCACCCAGGAGTTTTTCAGGATTAAGAAGTACCTAACTCAAGCCTGGGACCAGGTTGACACTGTAGAAGTTAAAGGCAAAACTACTCTGGATCCCAGGTAATCCCTGAGGAGAAGCCATTTAATTTCTATCATTTTCTAAAGGTTTGGCACTGACCTTTTAAGCTTTTTCAAACTCAACATTTATTGAGGTTGAGTCTCTTATTGGTTTCTAAACACACCACATCAACATCTCTGATATTATTAACTAATGCCGTTTTCACACTATTTCCAATCTAGCTGAATGTGGTATTTAATATGAACAAAACTGATTTGTGTCATGTAACATAAAATAAAATGTATTTTTCTGTGGTTAGATCATAATTGAAGAAAAATATCATAAGGGAAAAAAATCCCTTTGGGTTAATTTATTGTCTCTTTTCGCAAAGCATGACACCTAATCCATATGGCTATGCAGAGATTTGTAGCTTTACAGCACTATATTGGAGCAAGAGCCCATTTCCTTTTTGCAGATGACCAGCATTTTCAATCTCTCACAGAAGATTGGAACTATGCCACTTCATCTACTAGTATCAATACCAAGATTCTCAAAAATCATACCAGTGATTAGATTAAATCCACCGCAGATGATCTCACAGTTTCAGCCCTCAACCCTGGACTTGCAGCTGAAGTATAACGTTACATAAAATCCTCTGAGTCCTCAACCACTTGTCCACCACTGGGTTGGAAAGTGCCCGATTAAATGTAAATGCAATAGTGCTGCCAGATTTACAGACCAGAAATTTCATTTCAGAATACTCAAATAAATGATGCAGCCCCTGACATGTTTTATTTTCGTGTCATTCCCTTAAAAGCACTCTTTTTTTGTGAGCGTGTGGATGTGTGTGCATGTGTCATTTAGGAATGAATTTGTTTCAAACATTTGTTTGGTGTCTTTTGGGAAATAATAAATGAAATAGATCCTG
>JAOWBL010000023.1:13249642-13269832 GCA_028564865.1 Zenarchopterus dispar
TGATGCAGCCCCTGACATGTTTTATTTTCGTGTCATTCCCTTAAAAGCACTCTTTTTTTGTGAGCGTGTGGATGTGTCATTTAGGAATGAATTTGTTTCAAACATTTGTTTGGTGTCTTTTGGGAAATAATAAATGAAATAGATCCTGCTTTATTTTGAGACAGAATCTCCCTAACATGCAGTAGATTATGAGCAACCTCCACTTGGCTATTCGGCCCCGCCGTGGAAACTAGGTTACTTTCTCTGATGCCCCGAAGCGAAGCAGAGCGCGAGCAGCATGCCTGCAGCCTACAGTAATATCAACATGCTGTCTTGTATTAGGCCTAAGAGAGTCTAATAGTGCACATCACACTCTTTAGCAGCTCAGGTTAAAGCAGCTCACCACTTAGTTTCTTTAACTGCTTTAACTAAGAATTTTATAAGACAAATACCACTTGAGTACTGGAGCATGTTTTGTGTGAGGCACTGGGGTATATCAGTGTCTCCGTGGCGACTAATCCGTGTAAAACTCAACATCACATGGCTCTTCTTTCTCTGCATCCTCCTAGCATCTCTGAGCGGCGATGCAAAGAGTCGACAGCTTCTGTATAACAAAGCATCCACATATCTTTTCTCAATATCTCATTTGTTTCATGGTTGATGCAGGGAGGAGGAGGTCACTAGTGCTACTCTGACTTTCTTCAATTAGTTTAGTACACTGTTGTAGCGTCATCTGTTATTTCTTTAGTTATTAGAGAACCAGATGAAGTCTACACACCTTCATGCTATTTCCAACAACAAAATTGAGTGCAGAACATGGTGTCTGCTCCGCAGAACCTCTTGGTGAGATCTACCTGTGCTACTAAAAGCGTGTAAATGATTTGATGCTCTTTCTCTGTAGCCCCAGTGGGCCTGATTGCAGATGTGAGCCAGAATATTATATGTCTGCATTTGTTTGACTTCCTGTGTGGGTAGCGGGAAAGTGGCAGCAGTACGTGTGCTGAGTTGTGAGTTGAATGGGGGGAATAGAGCACTGTGTGGGTGGGTGCATGTGTGTGTGTGTGTGTGTGTGTGCGTGCGTGCGTGTGTCAATCGAGTGCTTCAAGTGTTTGTGTAGTAGGATGGATAAATGCATGTAGGGGACAGTTATGTTTTTGTGTGTAGCATTGTGTTCCCTTTTTGCGCTCCACGCAAGTGGTGAGTGGCATTCTCTTTTTGTTCCCAACTAATGGCATCCTTAGCAGGGCTGTTGCAATGGTAACCACGTTGCCACGGAAACGCAGCCTGTCTCTGTGAATCAGAAGTATTTCACTCCCTCTCTTAGCCTCTCTCGACCCTTTCGGTCCCTTCTCGCTTTCCTGAGTCTTTTTTCCTCCATCTCTTCATCCCCGCTTCTCTTCTTCACCTGACTCCCCCTAAACCTGAAATAGGGCAGCAGCTGACACTTGAAAAGAGGTGTGCAGGTACACGAAAGAGTGAGGGGACAGAACAAAAGCGGAGGGAAAAAAAAAATAAAGAACGAGACAAATTTTCCTATGTTCTTTTTAGTGAAGTAAAAATCTCTGAGAGTGAAGGAGAGGTGGGTGGAAAGACAGATTTAAAGATGGGAAATGTAAGACTTTTCGAGCTCTAGTGCATAAGGAAAAATGATAGGACAGATTTCTTGGTAGCTAGTGATGAATACTTTTGTGAGACACATTATTTGGAGCAGCTGAAGCTCATGAGGTAGAGTGCTTGTATGTCAAAGTATTTTTGGCCAAAATACTGACTGACAGTGTGTTCATTGGTGTAGCGCTGTATGCATAGACAAAGAGACATTACACCTTGGTCACTAAAAATAAAGTTTTCGCCCCTTTTGAGCTCCTAATTTGGTTTATAATGGCTTTGGTGCTTCTCAATAAGGTTCCAGTGTCAAATATTACTCCAAGAAAGATATATCAACTGATGCAACTAGCTTTGAAAAATCATCTATAATTTAGACTAATGGTTTCAATGCAGTTTGGTTCTGGGCATGCCAATCAAACTGTGAAGATCATTCCTAACAAAGACTATATTTTATACATAAGTGGTTGTTCACCCTGTAGGTTTAGCCTCTAAAGTCATATCTCAGTCCATTTAAATGTTTTTCATAAGTTCCAAAACTGTAACTAATCTTTATAATCAATGTAGTGACTCATAGAAACCCACTGAACATGACTCACTATAACGAACACACCACTCAGTGTAATTGCGGCTGTTGCAATTGTGTCTACTTTAATAAATTGGCCAAAAAAGTGGTTTTGTAGGATGTAGCATTTCTCAGCTCCTGGAGTCTCACTCTCTCCAGTAACATGCATCAGACTCTTTTCTGGTGTTGTACCAAACCTGTAGACCTCCTCTGACCCCAGGCCCCTGTTTAAGAAGACAAGTAATGTCCCACGCTGGATGCAGCTGGGACTGTTTCTGATTCGCTGCTCAGCGCTTCGTACAGCTGAACCTAAACCACAACCCATCACAGCGTAGCGTCATGGGTTTGGTTTTTGGTTAGTTCCTGTTTTGTTTTGAAAGTCTGTGTCCCCGTATTTAATTATAGTTAGACTTCCCTTGCTCCTGTCTGCCCTGATTGTTTGCACCTGTGTCTCCTTAGTCCTGTTTGTATATCTTGCCTTGTCTTTCCCTTTCTCTCTGGTGGTTTGTACTGTCTGTGTCCTTGGGTTTACTTTTGGCTGTAAAGGTAGTTTGAGTTTTTGTGGGACCCCTGTTTGTGTTGCTCTTTTGCTTGCTGAAAGGGTTTTCTGTTTTACATTCCTGCCGTCCTCATCTCCTGCGTTTGGGTCCTACCACAATCTCTTTTCCATCATTATTGGAACTATACTGTCCTCCTCAATTGGGCAATTTGAATTAACATCGCATGGACAGTGATTAAGAAGGGAAAAGAATGGGCAAGCTGGAGATGGCAGAGAGAGCTGGACTGAGTAAGAGAGGAGAAGGAAAGAAGGGTGAGGAGTTGGCTGCAAGACAAAAAGGAAGAGTGAGGGGTTTGGACGGAGAGATAGATAGCATAACTGGGTTCAAAAGTAGGACAGAGCATAACAGAGAAGGGACAAAGGAAAAAAGTATCAGAGAAGGAAGAAGCATACACACTTACAAATAATTAAAAAAAACAAAAACATAAAGACTTTATAAAATCCAGCTGGGTACTGTACGTATAATAATGCATTAGGAGGATAAAAACTTTTGAAATTCCACTTTAAACATTCATTCAAAAGAGTCTATTGTCAGAACAAAAATCCATTTGGGGAGTAATTAAAATCCAATCAGAAGGTTTTAACTTAAAAGAGAATGGACAGATGGGTTTGGATGAAGTTCAGATAAGACAGGAAATGGTGTCGGGGGCTGTATCGGCAGAGAGGGAGAGAGGGAGGGGACAGTTAGTGACACGAGTGAAAAAGGTTGAGCGTGGGAAAAGAGGGCGACACTGTGTGTATGTGTCTTTGATGTGTGCGTGTGCTTGGGGACAAGAACATACAAAGAAGATAGAGACTGATAGAAATAAAAGGAGAGGCGCAGCGTGCTGTAGGTGCAGGACAAGGGCAGATGGCAGGAAGATAGACAAACAAAGCTTGAGGAAGAAAAAAGTATGGTGAGATAAGAAGAAAAAAAATCATTTAGACTCAAGCGAAGGTTTGGCTGCTTTTTTCTAGTTTCTCTCCTGCATGAACTCTCTTGTGCCTGCCTTCCTTCGTAACTCCATACGACCGTTCATCTCTTTTTAATCACCTGCTGGTGCCTCCCCTCCTTTCCTTCCCTGCAACTATAAAACCTGCTTTCTGATTGAGGAGGAGTGACCCGTTCACTTCTGACTGCCCAGACAAGATAAATAAGACAAACACTAAGCACAGCTTCATGCTGCGCATGGAGGGTAAGGCTGTGATGTAGGCAGGGTGGTGGCCTGATGGAAATGAAATACCAGTGACAGAGCGCCGGCCTCTTTAGTTTAATGAGAATCGTGGTCAGATGATAATTTAATATCACTGAGAATAAAGGAGCAGAGGCAGAGACGGGATGCTGCGCTTCAGGCCAGTGATTTTTCAGATTATTTTGGATTATAGTTTCCTCTGGCCATGAGACCTTCAGATGATGTCAGTTTCCCCCAAAAAATCATGACAGAAAGACAACACAGATGTCTTTCCAGGGAAATCTACAGGCAGTAAATAAAGTAAAGGTTCTTACTCTGGAGTAAGATGTGAGAAATTGTTATATATACAGTATATATTACATCCTCAGATGTCTGCTCCAAAAATACCAATAATTCAAAGACATTAATTGTGACCTGAGGTGACAACTAAACAACCAAAAATGGAGATTAACTTAATGAAATAACCTGGTTATTTGAGGTCTTTTCCCTCCACATTTTTAATGTAAAATCTAAAGCTAAAAACAAGGTGCTAACTATGTTTAAACCCAGAGTCAAGAGCAGTACTGTGTGTGGTCCTCATGTCTCACCTGGTTAGTTTCAGCATTGTAAAATCTAAAAATAGACTTTTTTTTAGCCAATGCACCTGCAGTTTGGACACAGATGTTTTGGCCTCTTTGAAGCTTTTAAAATTGTCTCATGATGCATTGAAAAGCCAAATATTAAATGCACACGGCCAGATGAGATTTCTTTTCGGTTTGCAAATGCAGCTTTTAGGAAAACCTAATGACACACGACTTCATAGCGGTCCTTCTAAGTGGCATTATTAAAAACCAGCTTCTTTTGCACACAGTTTTAGAAGAGATTTGACATTTTATTCATGTTTTTTAAGTGTGCTGTGATTGTGTTTGCATTCATTCATTACAGTCCAGTGTGTGTGCCACAAAATCATTTTCTAATTATGGCAATAAATAACATATTTAATGACCCTATTACCAGACTAAAAGAATTTATGCCTAATAAAACGTTGAGCATGCAAGACTGTTTTTTTTCTGTTAGTTTTAATTATGTGTTTAATTGAACGTGTGCTGTAAGTGCACGTGGATGTCCATGAATATATCATTCACTGAAATCCAGCCTTTCCGCTTGCAGCTACTCAGCTTACCTCGAGCTGGGTATTGTGCAATATATTACGTCTACTTTCAGAGATCATAACCTGCAAATACTCTTGGAGGGGAGGTAACTCATCCCCTAAAGTCACTATAATGCAGCTTGGCTACCTGTTTCAGCTTACTTCATGCAATGGCTGCTGTTGCGGTTCACACTTCACCTGCCCTGCCTGTGTTGTTACCCTGGTAGTATTTATTCTATAGGTGAGAAACAACTTGTAATGTGCCTCCACAATTTGAACTGAAGCGTGTATTACCCTCTCTTCGTTGGGCAGCCTCACTCTTTTTAGTAACTGTTTATAAAGCAATTTCAGTAGGTAAGTTTGGACGTTTTTATCTGTGTGCTCGTGTCCTCAAGGACCCTCACGATAACGCCATGCTCTGACAGCTACTTTTAAGCATCTTTTTTTTTAATTAATCCATTTTGGTTAAGAATGCAGATTCTTTGAATGAAGACAAAGGAGAGATGTGATGAAACAAACAAGGAGTAGTGAGATTAGCGGGACAGTAAAATGAACAACGATAGAAGACGGGGGGAAAACACACTGCAGCGTTGTAGTAGAAAGATTCCTCAATAAAGACACAATCCTCTATTTTTGGTGTCTTCTTTCATCTATGTTTCTGACAATATTTGGAGATAATGCATACTGTACGTCTGTGTGAGAGAGAGTCCCTAGCTCTAGATGCAGAATTGAAATTTTCTGACTTAACATGCTGGGAAGCAAGGAAAGAGTGCTAAAAGCTGGCGTTTCTCCCACGATTGCAGCGGGTATGTGTTTGTACATCTGAATATACGCAGGTATATCTAATGTGTACTGCATGTACAGTCAGTTTCAAGTGTGCTGCTGCAAGAACCCTGCATTAATCCATACGTGCATGTGTGCAGAGGCTCAGGGAGAGGAGACGAAGAACAGCTTGCAAGCTTTGCGTATTTGGTGGCTGGAGTTGCAAACAGCTATCAGGCAATGAGGAGAAAGAGAAAATGTGGAAAACAAAAGGAGCTGAGTGTGAATTCATGGCCATGCTTTGTTGATGCTGGAAACGATGCATCAGAGATGTGTAGGCTTACCAAATCCCTGCCAAAGCGGTGATGGGTCAGTTAAGACAGCTTCTGTTCTTCGTAAGCCCAGCTGTGAGTCAGTGGCCAAACATCTGTGCTGGGGTGAAATATTTTCTACCAACATCACACCAATGGATCAAACTCTTCTTGTAAAAAAGACTTTAATGCTTGAACAGAACATTCACTTAAAGCTCTCATCCCTTAAGTGCCACTGGGATCATGTTCCACTCCATCTTTTTCTTTTACAGATCTTTTCCTTTTTTTATGTGCTGTGTATTCTTTGCAGATTTCAGATAGTGAATTAAACAGAACTGTTTATATCTTGATAAAATGTACGTTAAATAGAAATTAAAGCATCAGTCATCACATGCCAAATATGTTTTGCTACCATTTTAAAGATAATGGATAGTCAACATGAAATAAGCAAGAACAATGAATCATAGACTCTAACTTTTTTTAGACTTAAAAACAACAGAATTTTTAGAGAATGAGTACAGATTTTGGTTTCAGTAGTGGTGGTTGTCTCTCTATTGATGGCTCTGATAGTGGACCAAGTGAAAGAGACGAACAAAGTTGGACTTTTGGCCCTGCAACTTGCCATCAAAACGAGAGAGAGATTCAAAGTGGCCAGTGCCAGCTGATATTCGACAGTCCTGAATCCGGGCTTTTGCAGATTGTGGTGGATGAGACCCATCTCATTTACAAATGGTGAGAGGCATCCGGTAAACTTTCTCTAACAAGAACGGAAGCTATTCAGTCAGTAATCTGAACGGGATTACATCTGTCTAACATTAGCTGTAGCCAGTTGTTACACACGGTCCCTGATGTGAAAGATATTAGCTGTGGGACTGAGCACCAGTTACTCTCAGATTCTACTTGCAAAAACAGCAACAATCAGTGGATTCCATTTTTATTACCTTGCCATCTCTTTTGCTCCATCAAAATCATTTTTCGTCACTCTGAAGACGTCACCTTGGTCATTGCTCTGATTGGTCGTAGCGGTAACCAACTGCTTGTAAAGGCAGCTTGATAAGCAGCCATTGGTGCTGCCCCCTGGATGATACCCCCGTGTGGGATGTTTTTAGACTAGTTTCTTGATGTGGGTCTGATCTATCAGCCTAGTCCTCTGTTGGATCTGTACTGCAACACCACAGGAAAAGCTCTCCTTCATTTCCTTTGTGTCACATTTCCGTTCTTCAGAAACTAGTCTACAGGCTTGACAGGCGTACGTGCTTACTGTATCAACTTACATGACAGCAGCCCTCTAAACCTTTTCTCCCTGCTCTCCTCATTACCTCGGCTTGCTCCTTCTTTTAATTTCACATGGCTCTTTTGTAAACGCCGTGTCCAGCAGTGTGAAATCTGTTAATCGATCGTGACACTGATTGTGGGCCGCTGTAGGAGGGCCGAAAAACACCAATGTGCTTGGTGGGAATCGAGGACAAAGGGTTGATTGGTGCGAGGTAGCACACGTGAGACAGTGTGTGCATATGCAAAAGATCGGTTGAAACAGGAGCAGAAAAAAAGATAAAAGAGAGAGAGAATGTGCACGTAAGGGCAATAATAGATTCTGTCGTGTGTGTGTGTGTATGCAGGAGTGGACGAGTGAATTAAATATCTGTAATTGCCAAGCCTAAGGTTGCCGGTTACAGGTTTAATGGTTTGATGACTCTAATGGGCCTTTGTGTGCCTCTTTAGATATTGTTGTGGTTAAAAAGCTTTGGCAGCCACAGAAGATGACTGTCACGGCAACACGCAGAGGTGGACCGAAGCCTCAGAGGGTCTTATACGGCAGAGAACAGACAAGAGTTGCACATGGGAGAACTACAAAATAACACTATCTTTTTTTCCCTTCAAGAAAACATGTCACAGCAGAGGGAAAAAAAACAAAGTGTGGGGGGCAGAATGACAAAAGAGACAAGATGATGAAATGATCTGAGTCTGATGTGAAACTTTAAAGGGATCCCAGATTTTTGAAGTAAACATATTATAAAAAACACAAACAGAATTCAGAATTATTCCTCCAAATTGTTTTAATACCAAATTTGAGACTAACTGGGCATTATTTACCTCACTGTGACAGATGGAATAATTTACTAAATTTAATCAGTTACAGCTGCTTTGTAGATGAAAAAAAGGAAAGAAAAAGCTTTTGACTTGATCTGGCCCGACAACATGATCCTGAATTAAAATGCTGCAAGGGTGAGATTATACTGTTGCCAACAGGAGAAAATGACTAATTTTAGCGAGATGATCTCAGAGGGTCTAACAACACCAGCGCACAATGTACACTCACCATTTTACAGTATAGCCAAAAGGAGAAAAAATGGATGTCTTTAACAAAACTAAGTCAAATTGTATTCCACTCAACACTGGGCAGCGATAATCAAGGTGTGAATGACCAAAAAGTGCCCATTAACAACCGGTACACGCACAGTTACCTGATAGTGCAGAGAAAAGAGGAACAGTAAAGCAGTTTTTCTTTTGGTCCTGCAAAAATGCTGAATAAAGCTAAAATCAGACTCAAGTGACACTGAGATGAAAAACAAATTATTCATGTTCTTCTTGAGGGGGAACTGACAATGCCATTCTGCCAAGCAGGCATGTTTTTCTCGGTGAATCTCCGAGAGTCTTTCAATCACCATTAAATATAATGTCTGCATTCTGTGGAGGAGGCCAAATACCATAATTTACACAAGCTCACAGAGATCCCACCACGCAAGAACTCCAGATAAGCAAGGCTATAAAAGGACCGTCATTTAAACTTCAAAGATCCTGTACTGGTCCCGGTACCACAACGACAGGATGACATGCCACTCAGCTGGATTTCTTTCAGTTTTGCCAAAATGTGAAAGTTTGATTCTGTTTTGTCAGTAGCAGCCAGCGTAGTTTAGCAGTCCAAAGCGACTACAGAGGTTTCAGTCCACTCTCCAGGGCCGCAGAGATGATGGTGGAGGCGGCGAGCACTGCGATGATGTGAGGTGCTGCAGGTGGATGTGAAGGCAACATAAGCTATCGTTTATTGGTGATGTTTCAGCCTCTGCAGAACCACAGTTACATCTTTATGTTGTTCACAGTTTTAGGTTTCATAACTTACTGAAATCTGTTGTTATTGGTTTTTGTTGGGCAGAATAACAAAAGACAGAAGTTGGCAGCGTGTGGTTAAAAAATAGATTTGAAAATGGACAAGTTTTGGTGAACATTTATGGGAATCAATCCCCTGAGACCCTTTTGCCTTTTTGTATGGTGTCAAAGTCTTAATGACACATATTAAAACCGCTTCCAGTTGGAAATTATTAGTTTGTATTAGTAGCAAACGAGTAGGGGTCTAATTCCACTTTTGCACTTCTTGGCACTCGTTCCACTTTCTTGAAAAGCAAGATACGTCAGGATGTTTACATGTGCATGTAAAAGTTGGAACCCAGTCAGTTTACAGTAGGTTTTAACCCAGACACTGAATGCAACACTATGAAGAGTGATTACACTGAAGGCAGCACATAGAAACTTTGATCTTTTTTAGCTCAGTCAAACATCTGATAGAGCTAAGTCACTTTTTACGATGCTTTCACGACTCTTGTTTGGTCTCAGGCTTGTTTGTTATTTTTTTCCATCATTACTTTCTTGGGTCTCTGACATGCCTCTGCAGTAATGTCTCGGAGCTAGTTTCATTATTGCTGATGTGTGACACAGAGCCATGCAGCAATATTCAGTTGAGACAACCTGGATGGGAATCGAATTGCGTTGGGTGGTTTTTGTTGATAGTGACGACGTTAGACAGTGATGGCTGGATAATGCTTCACAAAAGTAATCACATATCCATTTTAAATGAAATTAAAACAGATATTTTAACAAAGAACGAGGTCTTTTGTGCTGCTTTAAATCCCATTCCTGATCCCATCCCGGGCAGATACTCATGAATGAATGAATGTCCAGTTCTCTGGGCGCTGAACATGTACAGCCACTCTTTTCTAAGATGACCAAAGTAGTCTACCTGGATCAGCTCAGGACAGAATAGTCACAAACAAGAAGTGAATGAATGAATGAATGAATGAATGCATGAATGAATGAATGAATGAATAGCTTTTATTGTCATTGCATCATTCAATACGATGAAATTAGGGGTGCTGCTCCTTTGGTGCACCTGGAAGCCTAAATAAAACAAAGAAACTTTTGTAAATATACAAACTAAACAATATGAAGTATTGCACATGGGTTAAGTAGATTATTGCACATGTTTGTTGTAGTTTAAAGTGGTGATAGCTCTGGGAACGAAGCTATCCCTGAGTCTGCTGGTCCGGGTTTTGTGTGACCTGTAGCAGCGGCCAGAGGGCAACAGGTCAAAGAGGTGGTGACCGGGATGGGAGGGGTCTTTGATAATGTTGCCAGCTCTGCTACGATAGCGAAAGCTGGCGATGTCCTCCAGGCTCCAAGTCCTGTTAATAATCAGGAGCCTGTAACTGCAGCTTACTGTCCAAGTCTGAATATTTGTCAATAGCTCCCACTGAAGACAGTGAAAGTATCTGAATAAAAACCTGCCTTGAGTCCCTGCATCCTTGCCACTTGTTGTCTTTACATTTGTCTGCAGTTGGGGACAGCGCAGAGGAAAGTGTCATTGATTTTCCAGCTGCGAATGCTGATGCATTGATTAAAACAAAACAGACAAAGTTAAACGAAACAAAGAACAAAACATGAAGAGCCAAATAGTTTATATCAACGATGTCAAGCACAAAATTACGTGCTGCTTTTGGCGGTGAATAATGATGCAATCAGCAGCAAATTGCGAGCTCAAAGTGTAGTAAATTACTCTGCGGTGATTCATTTAAATAATCTGCTTCCTGAATTTTGAACTCTGAAAGAGAAATATCTATAAATACATCGGCGCCAGGGCTAGGTGCAGAGATCTGTGAGTCCGTGCCTTCTCGGTGCACCTGGATAATAAATACAGACAGTAACTTTTAATGCATGCACTAGGGATAAACCAGCTAATGTTATATCATGAAAATGGTAAGGACCTTCAGGTGTGCCACTGAAACAAATTAATTAGAAGGAATTTACTTCATTGTCATTAGAAATTGTAGCTGTGCATCCCAGAAAAGAGGCAGGGGAAATGACTGACTCCAATGATTCAAAAAGTGGCACTTAAATCAAAAGGATGCAGAAGGACAGCTGCCTTTTATTAGTCCTAAATAGTGTCCCACATCTCTCCTGCGGATATTGCTCCTTTGTCTTTTTTAAATCTTCACTGGCTCTAGTTTCTGTAATGGATGTAGCACTCAGTCACTCAGGCGCACAGGTAACCACGAGCGCAAAGAAGGGGCCTAATGGTGACATAATCAGAAAGTGTCTCTCCTTGTTAGTATTTTAAAAGACTGTAAAAAGAAAGTGTGGCCTGCAGAGGACAGAGGGGTTTTAATTACTTGTGCACAGCTTTACAAAGCTAAAAGCAGGTTGGCTAGACTGAACCGAAGACTGGTGGGAGTGAGGTAGAAGAAGGGGAGCACGGAGACTGGCTTGTTGTCTTAGTTTGTCTTCCAACATGTTCTGTTGTGCAGACATTCCCCCTGCCACTGTCACGCCAGTAAAGCAGGTTTAAATTTTAATTTCAATCACAGTGAATGCAAGCAGGACATGGATAAGTTGGTGCACACAGAGGGTGGCCTGTGCGGATCAGAAATGAGAGATGAACTCATAAAGTGGCCTCGGTGTCCTCTTTAGCACGCGCCCTGGTCCTTTCTCTCATCACTCCACTAATAAAGAACATTTGTTACATCTGTCATGGAACCACTGCAGCGCTGACCTCTGCACCCCCCTGTTTCCAGAGGTGTGGGAGACGAGGACTCCAGGCCGATTCTGCAGTTTGTGCTCATTAAGTCACTCTGGATGACAGCACCAGTTAAATACCTGAAATGTGGCTAAATTTAAAAAAGAGCTGGGGGATGGGAGGCGAACCAAAGAGGTGAAAGAGGAGGGATGTTTAGAGAAAGGGTTTTTGTCCTTTGGAAGAAACGGAACTGGGATGGAGGAGGAAGCGTAAAGGAGGTAGACAAGGTGGTCTTGCCACTGACAGTGACCGAGAGTGACCCTTTCTTGTCAGAAAAAGACTACAGAAGCACATATCTGCCCATTCTCTATCTACCTTTATTTCTCACTCTTCTCCTTCACCTCACTGCTTGTTCGCTCACTTCTTTCTGAAGATCATGTTCCCCCCAGTTTTTATGGGCTGAAGATGATGCTAAGGGTAAACGGTGCCCTTGGCTTGTTGCTGTTTATCTACTGCCGATGTGTGGCAGATAAACTGTAGACGCAAGAGTTGAGGTGAGGTTGGAAAAAAAAAAGGCTTATAGTGGGGAGATGAGAATTGCTTCCCGTGTGTGTGTGTGACAGAATTCATTTCTTTCTTTCTTTCTTTCTTTTTTTTTTGGTGTGGTGAGAAACAGCCTCAGCATGATGATAGCTCGGTGCCTGCAACTGACAGCACCGTTCAGGTGTTACTGGGATGCGTGATAGATGGAGGTCGGGAAGGAGGAAGAGAAAGAATATGGAAGGGAGGAAGAGAGGGAAAGCAGAGAGGATGACAAGGAGGAGGGAAAAAAATTACAGAGCTTGTAAAAAAAAGAGGAGGAACGAATAGGTTGAAAGCAGTCAAGGAAACAGGGAGGGGAGGAGGGAGACGGGAGCAACAAGAGGCTGTGAGATGAAGCCAAGTCAGATAAGGAGATCGAAATCAGAAGATATGACTGGAGTGGAGGCGATAACGGTGGTCAGACTGAGAGACTGGAGAGGAATAAATGGATTAATAACATCCTTCATCTGAATCTTGCACCTCCACCACACAAACACACACACACCTACAGCCCACACTGCTCGTCTCTGCCTCTTTTCCCTCCCACTGAGCTCAGCGTCACCTTTCTCTTCCTCTCCTTTCCTTGGAGGAAGGGACAGGAAGAAAGCTGTCTGACTAGAAGCGTACTCACCTCTGCGGCTCTTTACAGTCGTCTTGGGACACCGCGGTGAACCTCAGCATCTTCGTTGTGCCTGTTTCCACTTCAAACCCCGTAACCCTGCAACCTCTTACTATTTTCTATAAAAAACCAAATTTAAAGTTAAACATGTCCTTTCCTGTAACTAGTTAAAGTCTTCCTTTATGTTAAGTGTGTTTGTGTCCTGCATAAAGAAATGCAGCGAACCAGGAATCTGCTGGTGGTTTTTAAATGGAAGAAATGACCTTTACTTATTGATTGCATCTGTCTCCTTGTTTTTGTTTCCTCAGTGGAAACATCTCCAAAAATATTCATATTATTCATGGAGTTTTAGCCTGTGATAACAAGTCAAATCCACGACTAATTTCCAATAAATCCCAGTCATCAGTAGGCTATTCATCTCACCTGACCTCGGCTTCCTGTTCGCAGAAACTCAGACATAAAATCCTGACAACATCTATACGTTTAGTCTCCTCGGCTTAGCCGTACACGACACAAACAAATGCACGCAGAGTGAAAGACCGGTTACGGTTCTGCAAGAGGCAGGGGATAAACAAGAGCGGCAGCAGCAGGAAAAGCATCAGACTGCAGAGGCCCCTCGGTAGTCCTCCGCTAAACTTAGAGCAGAAATGGGCCAGAGAGAAACCATGCATCTGTGTGTCGGTTCTTGAATGTTAAGAAGAATTCACTTTTGAAAGAAAAAGAAACAAAAACACCACCTGTGTACCATATTCTCTCTGTCTCTTCTTCACTTCCAGTTTACGGGCTTTAAATATCTTTAAGTGCGACACAGAATTCACATCACTGTCGCTGTCGATGTGTCAAATATTTTAATGAAGACATGTCCTTTTTTAATTAAGACTCAAAAAAATACTTAAATAAGGTCACTGCTAATTACATGATGGTCTGACAAATGTTCAGGCTAATTAAGCTTGTATGTGTTTGATTAAAGATAAGTAGGCTTCCTTGATAAGAGATTTGACGATGAGGGATGAGGAGAGGGAAGCAGAGAAAGAGAGAAAGGGGTGTGAGGGGCGGTTTAATTGAGGTAGAGATAATAGTTGTGTGTGTGTGTGAGTGAGTGAGTTGAGGCGAGGGAGAAGGGGAAAGAAGGGGAGCAGAGGGAAGGACTCGTCATCAATACGTAATTTCAGAGCATGTGGTAATGGTGGCTTTGGCTCAGAGGCTTTATCAGAAATAAATGTTCTTGAGCACTTATGTGTTTGTGTGTGACTGTGTGTCCCGCTCTATTGTGTATGTATATGCGTGTGTGATTATGCCTGTGGCTGTGGTGAGTTTATATCGCCTTCCCACCATCTTTTAAATTCACTATATTCAAGCGAAGGCCAGCTGTTCCCTCTTTCCTCACCTCCCACTCCACTTCTCTCTTTTATCATCCCTCCATCCTCTTTCACTCTGTCCCAGTCTCTCTCTCTCTCTCTCTTTCGCTCTCTCGCTCTCCCACTCTCTCCCTGGCTGGCTTCACTTTCCATCAGGCAGTGCAGCAGCAGTCAATAGCAACGCCCCCCCCCCTTGCTCAGGTTCAAAGGATCCTTTATAGGCAGGATAGAAATATGCATTGCCAAAAACCTCCCAGCAACAGACTCCACTGGCTCTCTTTGGCTTCTCTCTCAGTCTCTGTCTCTCCTTCACTCACACATGACCACTAAGATCTATATGTCCTACATGGCACAAAAACTTCATTAAAAGATACTTAAAAATCAAAATTACTTTTCAAATAGGATGTAATTCACACGCGTCATCTGCCATGAAACATGTCTAACATGTACCGGCAGAGAGATGGACAGATCATCATTCCAGATATAAAACACAGCTCTCCTTGCTGCGCAGACTTGTCTCAGTTCAAAGATCAGCTACATGACAGGACTGATGGAATTCTCTTATCTGCAGATATGAGGATAAGCTACGGTAAGTGTCCAGATAGCCCAGAAAAATGTTGGAAATCTCTGTCCCAAAGTTGGAAGAATTTCTTGTTTTCACCATTAAGGCTCAGTCATTTTTTAAATTTATTTACCTTCGTTTGAATTTTTTCTCTTAACTATATTTTTGCAAACGGTCAAATATTCTCTTTAAATCTCATGTTTTTGTGTAAAAAAAAAAACAGAATTAAAATCATCGGGGTGTGGTGGATTTTAGTATTAGGCAAATATAATCTCAGATGAAAAGCGACATATTAGATTTTTTCATGATGGCGTTATTTATTGGCAAAAATGAAGCTGAAAAAATAAATGCATTGTATGGTCAGTACTAATACCTGCATGATTCAGCAGCTTAAAGATCCACCCTTAGGAGCAGTGACTTAGGAAGGTTTTTATTCTTTATCACATGTTCCTTGACTTTGTCGAGGTTTTTGAACCCTTTCTCATGCTCTGCTCTCTGAAGGTCCCGTCGCAGCAGTCTGACATGGTTGAGGTCTGGACTTGAACTCAGCTGCTCCGATATCGGGAGTTTTTTGTTTGTTTGTTTGTTTTAGCTGCTCTGATGTAGATTTCCCAGCGTCCTTGGCATCATTGTCCTCTTGCGTGACCCAGTTGTCTTCTTTAGATAGACGTCCTCACATTTACCCCTACGTTCATGGTCGACTCTGTCACTGCAAGGTGTCCACGTCCTGTGGTTGCAAAGCAACACCATCACCCCTCCACCATTCTGCTTTTTCTTAAAATTCTGCCAAACACGGTGCTGGGCATCAACGCTAAGCAACAGACAGTTTTATTTGACACATTTTTTTTCTTATGTTCAGAATATTTAGAATTTTAATTTACATGATTTGATTTAAAGTTAATTTCTCCGTTTTAGAGTAGATCACATGCATCTCAGTGTTTGATGTCTCCGTGAAGCAGGAAACCTTCTTGTGGTGAAGTGGCGTGTGGACCACCACACTACTGTCCTGCCCAATGTAATCAGGTCATTTTCATGTCAGATCCAATCAAATAAAACCCAATTCAGTTCAATATTTGTCTTATTCACAACAGTTCAGTGCAATATTTATTTATTTACTTAGAGATGCCAAAAAACACAAAGAGCTTAGGCCCAGGTTAGCTGCTATGGAAAATAAAATAAAAGAGAAAATCAAAGTTAATAACAGCATTATTCAAACATGAAAAAGTCCGGTTCAGGTTCCTGGGCTCCGGACTTCAGGCACTCTCTTCCTCCAAAGGATTTTCATCAAAATATTTTAAAAAAAAGATGATTTATGACACTTAGTCCCAGTTTTTTTTAGCCCCTGAAGATGGGTATGTTTTGGTAGAAACCTCTAAAAGTCAACATTTTGATCAAGTCTCGACTGGTTTATATTTCAGATGCACGTGGTGTATAAAAGGCAAAATCTTGAAAATTCTGTCACAACTGTTGTAATAGGCACTAAACAGTGGTCCAACTTAAAAGTACTAAGTTGTGTCAGAGGTTCTGTGCGCACATCTTCAAAGATAAACTGTGGATGGTGTCTGAAAAAAGGCTCTTGTATTGCGTATAAGAGAAAACCTACAAGGACTTCTGGTTCATGTAAATGCCACAAAAACACAAGTGGAACATAGTTTCTGCAGTTAAGGAAATGATGAAGTGTGTGTCCGTTTTTTTTAACGTGACCCGCTCAGAATCAAGCAAATGTGTGCAAGTGTTTGGACTTGACCTGTTTGTGTGCATTGCCGATGACGGTATGATTCATTTTCCTTTTTAGCAGCGAGCCTCATGGTGTTTTACTGCATCGTTAAAAATGCCAATAAGTGTTTGTGTGTATCTAAAGCACGTCATTTGTCATTCTGTGAATTGCATTGTCTGAATAACACCGCTGCTGCAGTGTGCGTGCGTGGCCGCATTTTGCCTGCATTCAGGTGTGTTTTATGTATGAGGAGATGTCAGTGTTTGTATTTAAACCTGTTCAGATGTGTCTTTTTGTGTGTGTGTGTGTATTGGTGCATAATTCAAAGGAAGATTGAAAAAGTGGGTCTATTTCTTTTGCAGCCACTGATGTGCCCCTGTGTGTGTAATTGAAATACCTGAGTTATTGATTTCCCCTCCCCTTCAAGTCAAAGAACCGCTCCAGGAGTGTGTGAGTGCACTCATTTAGAGGCTCTGGGGCAAAGCGAGCTTCTACGGCAAAACCACGGCCCACCAACCGTGGAATACACACATGCATGCACACAAATATAAACACACAGCATACAGCAGCAGAGCACCCCACTATGTCCAAACCTGCACAGGGAGGACGCAGGGAAAATTAAATATACCAACACACACATATTTACATTCTCATAGATATACTAAACAACACACACTTGCTGAAACACCTCTCTCTCTCTCTCTCACACACACACACCCTTATTTCCTGTAGCGTCTCGTTTCTGTCTTCCCCTCTCTGACAGCAGCGGTCCTTTGTGGTGGAGCGGCTCAGGCTCAGCCTCCTCCCTGCATAAATAGCTGGCTGACTGCCTGACACACGTGCACGGACACACACCTCCGTTCACTCGCTCCTGGCTTCCTGCCTCTCACCGCTCACCGGCTCCATACAGGATCACAGCGGTCCGCCAGCCTGGCCTCCTCTCCTCCATTCATCCCATTATCACCACATTGTCCTCTGTCTCTGTCCCTCTGGAGGCTCCAAATCACAGCTCCATCCATTCTGCTTTTTGTACATCTTTATCATTTACTCTGGCTTGCATAATTCCTTTCTTTCCCTCTAGTTTTTCTCTGTGCTTTTCTCTTATCTGCTCCCTCCTCCGCGGTTTTATCTGGGCTTTGACGTATCCCTTCATCTCGCTCTACTCTTTCTTCGGCAGCCATCCGTCCTGTTGCATTGTGCGGCGTACTGTATTGTTGTCTGTACAGTAGCCAACGCTGACGTCAGCTGTAGATCCAGAGAGAAGACAGCGACCGGCTCAGGAGGATATTCAAAACCTCGCTGGCCAGTTTCCTCCGCCTGGCCGACTGACTCACTGGCCTTGCTACTCCCTCTGGGAATTTTAATACTTACTAATCGATCACTTTGTGCCAACAGAGGTGGTAGTGTGGCCAAACCCTAATTGTTGTTGCTGTAAATGAAGAGTGGTGTTTTGCAGCACTTTATTTAAGTTACCTAACTTCCACCAGTGTCTCTCAGCCCACTTTCCTCCGTTCGGATTTACCTCGCTCTTCTTTTAGCGTGTACTTTTCTCAGAGGCTAATGAAAATTCTGCAGACCTCCGGCACTCTGAGCGAGTGAGTCGGACAGTACATTAATACCGGCGTTAAGAAGCGAGAGATTGAGAGGGAAAGCCAGGGGAAATGGTGATGGTGGCGGTGTGGAGGGGGTGCGTGGCGGGAAGGGTGCTCTGCAGAGGATAAAAGGGGAAGTGGGAGAGCGCGAGTCTTGAAATTCAATTATAACTGTGCCCTGGCAGTGATTCCAGTGGTATTAATGGGATGGCAGTGCAAGAGAAGAGATGGATAGAGATGGATGAATTACGGAGAAAGAAAGAAAGGAAGAAGGTGAACACAGAAGCATGATACATCAGCATGTTTTATTTCATCATTTTGATACACAGCCTCTGCAGTAAACAGGAAAATAGCCCTTTTTTTAAAACATGAGAATGCACATTTCTCAATTGAAAGTATGTTGTCATTTCACTTCTCAGCATGCCACCTCAGAGGTGACGGGATCAGCCCAGGTGGGTCTCTCGGGATGGGCAGGTTAACATTTGAAGCTCAGGGAACCTTAAAGAGAGTCCCCAGGAACCAACAGCCGCCTGCTTGGACGGCCTGACCGTCAGTTTCGACTCATTTCACTCACATGCAGCTGAACACCAAACACACACACACTCTCAAAGAATTCTCATTCACATAATTTGGCACATTAGAATCACGAATATCCGGGAAAATAAACACTCCACTGTACATTGTGTACACAATAGTTGGACTGTCACAGACTGACTCATGCACAAATGTACAATAACAAGCTCATGATGCAGAACTGCAAAGCTGTGTCTAGACTAGTATTTCTCACCTCCTCTTCTTCTTCTGTCCAACTTCATTCCATGGCCAAAACTGGTGGTAAAACGCGAGATATCAGTGTTTAAGCAATGTTTACTGAAGCCTCCGTCTGTTTGGTTTGGTTTAGTGCACATTCTCTATCTATCATAATAAGATTAGGTATCTTCAAGGGACGGGGGTGTGGTCAGTGAATGCTCTTCTCTTCTGTGCAGTTTCAAGTCTTTTTTTCATTAATTCTATGCACATTTAGCGTAAAAAAATACAACAAACTGGTGAAAATAATTGGTGAGATCAAGGACAGTAGCTTTGAGTCCACAGATTTTTCTCCAGCCACAAACTCATTAAAGGAGTCATAAAAGGAACTAATGAAAATCATGACTGATGTCATTACAAGTCCACAGGAGTCCTCTTGCCTTTCTCCTCTGTGAGTGAAAGAATAAAGGCAACTAAATTAATGTTCTGCCCAATAATGTTACAAAACCACCGCCGGTCCTTTAAGTAGTAGCTATTCTCCTCTGTGTGCAAAGCCTACTAAATTAAAGTTCAGGCCAATATTGTTGCGTAACCATTTATACTCTGTCTTTGTTCCTTTGTGTCTGTTTCTGTTATTATCAGGATGACAACTCCATGTTCTTTCAGTTCGGCCCCTCTATCGAGCAGCAGGCTTCTGTCATTCTCAACATCATGGAGGAATATGACTGGTACATCTTCTCCATCGTCACTACCTACTACCCAGGATACCAGGACTTTGTCACTAAGGTATCAGCATGCACCAGTGTCAGTCAGAGGCTCAGATAAATCTTCTCAAGCGTTGATTCAAGGGATGTCCTGATCGCATTTGTTTGCTCCTGAGTCCGAATCATTTGAATTTGAGTATTTGCCGGTAACGAGTCCCAATCTGATACTTCGGAAAGAAAAAAAAAATCAAAATTGTTGTTCTATCAAACTTTTATTATTCATGCAGATTAAGTAAACATTGCAAATTCTCTTTACAGAAACTTACTGTAGCATTTCAAAATAATGTAAAAGAAAAGCAAATCTCAAACTAATAGATAGATAGATAGATAGATAGATAGATAGATAGATAGATAGATAGATAGATAGATAGATAGATAGATAGAT